>JAVJIX010000067.1:3250000-3272500 GCA_036785185.1 Paratrypauchen microcephalus | reverse complement strand
GACCATACAGTGGAGTTATACAAGTAATAATAATAAGAAACAGTAACTAGGAAAGTATTGAAAAATGATATTGCACGTTTGGACTATACAGTAGAATTATACAGTCTGATTGCAGTGGGGATGAAGGATCTGCGGTAGCGCTCCTTCTTGCACTGGGGGTGCCTCAGTCGGCTGCTGAAGTAGTTGCTCAGCTCCTCTACAGTCCGGTGCAGAGGGTGAGAGGTGTCGTCCATGATGGACATGAATTTGGCCAGTACCCTCCTCTCAGCCACCTCCTCTACAGAGTCCAGAGGACAGCCCAGGACAGAGCTGGCCCTCCTGACCAGCTTATTAAGTCTCTTCCTGTCCCGTTCTGTGCTGCTCGGGGCCCAGCAGACGACAGCGTATTATTATTATTATTATTATTATTATTATTATTATTATTATTATTATTATTATTATTATTATTATTATTATCTCCAAAGCTACAAATGCTCTGTTCCACCTTGTGATGTCATGTACAAGTACAGTGTTACCTCACCTTACGAAATTAAGTCGTTCCAGAAGTGGTTTCGTAACGTGAATTTTTCGTAAGTTGAGTAGCTATTTCAATGGAAAAAGCCTGATTCGTTCCAAGTTTTTTTTTATAGTGTAACTTTTTTTTATAGTGTAACAATGTGTTCTGCGTCCTGATTGGCTAAGAGAATGTAGACCCAGGACTAAACGTGGACTAAACCAGGTCTAAACAAGGTCTATACCTGGACTAGACCAGGACTAAACCTGGACTAAACCAGGTCTAAACAAGGTCTATACCTGGACTAGACCAGGACTAAACCTGGACTAAACCAGGTCTAAACAAGGTCTATACCTGGACTAGACCAGGACTAAACCTGGACTAAACCAGGTCTAAACAAGGTCTATACCTGGACTAGACCAGGACTAAACCTGGACTAAACCAGGTCTAAACAAGGTCTATACCTGGACTAGACCAGGACTAAACCTAGACTAAACCAGGTCTAGACCAGGTGGATGTGGGTCTATTTCCTGGTTTCGTGCTAGCTCTACCGGTGTACCTCACGAGTCACGGCTGAGGCGAGCAGCGAGGAGGGGAGGGATGTGCCTCCCCTCGGGACGGCACGCAGTCCGAGCGCATGAACGAACGCATGCAAGAGCCGCAGTGGTTTAATCCTGGTTTAGACCTGGTCTAGAGGAGGCACGGTTTAAGCACAGGTCTCGTGCTCGCAGCCCCGCGCCGGGTCATGCTGCGCTATCACACACGTGTCCCCGCGCACACACACCGCCCTCCCCCTTCCCCCCACGCTTCACTATTACCGTATTGGCCCGAATATAAGACGATGTTTTTTCCATTGAAAGAACACTGAAAAAGCGGGGGTCGTCTTACATTCGAGGTCTAGCCATTCCAACGCTAGATGGCGCCAGATATCTTTAAATCGAATGCTGCTAGCGGCAGTGTTGCCAATTTAGCGACTTTGTCGCTATTTTTAGCTACTTTCTGGACCCCCCTAGCGAGAAAATTAGACAAAAGCGACTAGCGACAAATCTAGCGACTTTTTTTGATGATCAGAGGCTCCAAGATCGCGGGAGGGGGAAAAAAATAATTGCGCCGTTTTCTCTCTTTCCCCGTTCAGAGAAAGAGACAGAGAGACAGGCAGAGAGGGGCGGGGGCGGAGTTGAGAACCGCGCGGACTGTCGCTTCACTCACAGGCAAACACACTCCTCTTGTTTTATCACAGTAGATTGGTTTATTTACATTTCAAAAACCAGAAGCCATTCATTTACAAATGTGATTGCACTTTAGTTTACATATTTAAATGTTCAGATATTAAGATGTGATAGACAGTTTTTGCATGATTTGAACGAGGCAAAATAACAGGCTTTTTCTCTCGAATATATTGTTATAATCATTTGTTTCAGATGTACTGTAATTATTTTCTGTATAAAAAATAAATTTGGTGTTCAAAAAGTCTTTTTTCAAACTTGAGTCTTGAAAAAGAGGGGGTCGTCTTATAATCAGGGTCGTCTTATATTCGGGCCAATACGGTAATACATTTTGGTGAAAATCTATGAAAGTTTGAGTGTTTAAACGAGAGACAAATGTGAGAAAAGTTTAAATCCAGTCTGAGAAAAGCGTATAATGTGTGTGGCTGAGCGCGCATTATTTGAATTTTTGAGATTTCGCGTTTCGTAACTTGAATTTTCTTTCGTATCTAGAGACCAAAATTTACCGTGAAGGCGTTTCGTAACTTGGAATTTTCTTTTGTTGGGTCTTTCGTAAGGTGAGGTACCACTGTATTATGGACAAGGTGTATGGACGTCACAAGGTGTTTTCAGTTTGAGAGAAGAACTCAGCCTAAATATGCAGGATTTGTGTGTTAAACATGTGTAAATCAAAGTTATAATATTTCATTATAGTTTAGTTTTAGTTAGTTTTGACTTCTTTCCCCTCTAATTCAGTTAATTTTAATTCGTTTTTAGAGCGGCTCTGATAGTTTTAGTTTTCCTTTTTTTCCTAAGTGCTCAGTTTTAGTTTAATTTTTATTAGTTTTAGTATTAGTTATAGTTTTGGGTTATACTTTGGGTCATTTGTCAAGTGCAGGATTCAAAAAGAAAGTATTGTGTTATCAAACTTACAACAAACAAATACAATTTGAAAACATTTCTTCAGGTTTAACGCCATAAAAACCAAAGCCATCCACAAGCTGCAGCCTTAAGTGCACAAACAAATAAAAATACACACCAAAACTTCCATATTTACCAACTCCAAAATACGTAAATAAAGAAGTAGCAGCAAAGCTAAATAAATTGTAAATAAGTAAATAAATTGACAAAGATGAAAACAAAGAGAAATTTATCTATAATTTCAGTTAGTTTTAGTTAGTTTTGTAAACACACAATACAGTTTCAGTTAGTTATAAAAAAAAAATTTTTTTTTTTAAATTCTTTTAATTGTCGTTTTTATTTATGTGAGTTAATGAAAATATTTGTTCAATTTTAGTTTTCATTTTTGGTTTGTTTTTGTTAATAACCTTGGTGTGAATAAAACAGAACACAACTCCATGTCTGTTTGTCCTGAGGAAACAACATTATAAACATTATAGATCAGAAAACAGCGCAGTATGAGCCCTTTAAAAGCAAATTTATCCTAACTTCCCCTCGTGCCTGGACCTGTGCCCTGCCCCGGGCCTGTGCAGTGATCAGGGGTGATTTGAGTGAGAGTGCAAACGGGCTCATCGTTTTGTAAAGGTATTTATGATGGCTCATTTCCAACAGGGCTACAGGGTGAGAAAGGCCTCGAGGTGTGTGATTTAACAGTGCGCTGTGTAAACCTTTTGGCTGGGGGTCCATCACCTGCTTGTTTCTACGGATATGTCATTCCTCTGCCTGGAATGTTCCACAGTGTGATATTAAACAACCTTAAACTCTTACATTTATATCGTTTTTTAGCTCAAAAATATCTAAAAGTTCAAAGCTTTAGTGTCAAAAACCATATGTACAGGTCGCACACACAGGGTTTGAAATTGCAGCGCCCCCTAGGCCCACAGTGAACATAAAACATCTGATAAACAAGACAATAAACACCATGACTAAAACATCACATATACCTGTAGACAGGCTTGGGGAGTAACGGATTACATGGAACGGCGTTAAGTAAAAGGATACAAAAAAAAGGTAACTGTATTCCCCTACAGTTACAAAGAAAAAGACGTACTCAGATTACAGGTACATTTAGTGAAAATGGGGATTACTTAGCAGGATTACAATTTGAAAGCATTTTATGTTATTTCATTTTTTCATTTAAAGCCGGAGGTCATATGTAGGGAAAACAACGTACAGACTCGCGCCGCGCGCGCTCTGTGAAACAAACTTGCAGTGGCGCGCGCTGTGGAATACACTTGCAGCGGCTCGCACTGAACTTCACGCAGGTCGCGCACTATGGACTAAACTTGCAGCGGGCATGGTTTCAAAAAACGCATTTAAAATGGGTGGAAATTTAGGGAGGATTTTATTTTTAAAGAAGACAAAGGGAACAACATCACAGTGCAGTGCAAATTGTGCCTTCCAGCAGTTAAACACCTGTCAATGTCCAAGGATTCTACTTCCAATCTCAAGAAACATTTACAGGTAAGATCGCTAATATTAACGCTTTGATACTGACAGACCCTAAATGTCCTGCTTCAGTCATGTTATGTGTGAATATGAGTCATTTCTTTGTCTTGATTCATTTGTAGGAGCCAGTTTCGAGTTAGCTATCGACTAGCAAACTATTAGCAAGGTAGCTAACGTTAGGGTGACCATACGTCCTCTTTTGCCCGGACATGTCCTCTTTTCAGAGCCTGTCCGGCCGGAGTTTATAAAATCCTTCAAATGTCCGGGTTTTTGATTCCGTTGGAAACGCGCTCTGAGAGGTGGAGTTCTAGTCGAACCCCGGAACGTGTATTCATTCATTTACAAACAGGCGCGCCACGATCCACACACACACACACGCACACGCACACACACACACACACACACACACTCGCAGGCTGACAGGCGCACTGCAAAGTCACAGAAAATGCCAAAACGCAAATGCAGTTTCACGGATGAATTGCAAAAAAAAGTTCCCCTGTTTTCGCCCGGGGCGTGACAAGTGGGAGGCAGAATGACCAGGGGGAGGAGGAAGGCAAGGAAGACTGAAGAAAAGGAAAAATAAGGAAAAAAGGACTGTTGACTTGAGGCATTATTTGTATATTTTTTTTCATTAGCCATTAGACACATTATTTTGAAGAATGGGCTTACTGAACATTGAAGAATAGGCTAACTCTCTGTTTCTTTTTGTTTTTTTGTTTTTTCTTAACTAAGGTGTAAGTGTCAGCCTTAAGATTGCTTATATTAATAAATATATTATTTATAAAGCAACTGTTTGTGAGTATATCCAGGTAAAGTGTTCTTTTCTGGGGAATTCAGAAGCACAGTAAGCCCCCGACCCATGTAAAACCCTTAAAAATGGGAGAAAAAACTCAAAAAAAAAAAATATTTCGCACGCGAGTTGGAAGTGTGTCCTCTTTTCAGTGAAATACAATATGGTCACCCTAGCTAACTTTTGTGGTCACAAGTACACTTTGTGCATTTGTAGAACGATATTACAATATTTAAACATTATCTAGGCAACATAGTCATGTTAACTGATCCATGAAGACCCTTTAGACAATTCCGAGCAAAGCTGTCGTTAGATGTAGGCCAGCACGCAAGCTGGACGAACATCCTGTCCAGCTGCGGAGATCGGGCAAGATGACTGTCCCGGTAAAACTAAAACTTTAACTGAAAATATAATTTGGTTGAAGTCATAGGTGTTTAGGTGTTTGGTTTAGTGAGTGACCTTGTTTACTAGTGACTTGGCTTATAGTGAGAACAGTTGTTAAAACTACACATAGAACTGTACTTGTCCTAAAAACTTTTAATTGTATTGTAATTTTCTTGTTTTCTTGTTGTTATAGGATATTTGGTGTTAAAGTAATCCAAAAGTAACTGAAAGTAATCAAGTTACATTACTTTAATATTATAGTACCGGGATTACGTTACTGAATACATATTTTAAGGAGTAACTAGTAACTGTACCGGATTACATTTCTAAAGTAACCCTCCCAACCCTGCCTGTAGAAAAAGTACAGTAGACTTGTATATCCTCCTGAGACCCGCCCATTTGTGTCCTTTATAGTGGACACTGAGTTAACCCATCTGTGTGTTTTGAGATAGACTCTAGTTTGTGGCTGCACTATGATAAAAAAATAAAATAAAAAATAATAATAAAATAAAAATACATTAAAATAAATAACTAATATATATAAAAATAAAAATAAATACTTAAATAAATAAATAAATAAATAATATATATAAAAATAAAAATAATGAAATACATAAATAAATACTTAAATACATAAATAAATACATAAATAGATAGATAGATACTTAAATAAGTAAATAAATAAATAAGAAATAAAAAACATTTTAAAAAAGTTTTGTTAGGTTGTTGACTTCACGTGGATTTAACACCAAAATGTCCCCGACGTCCATTACAGAGCACATGTTACAACATTACGAATAAAAATAAAATTAGCAAAATGTAAATGCTGAGGTGTTCATTTACCTCCAAATAGAACATTTAAATAATAATAATAATAATTTAGACACACTTTTTTTCTCCGGGTCCCAGGAGAATATAATACAAATGGGTAAAACACACAATGTGTAGCGTAATAAAGCTCAAATTGTGTCATTTAAGCAGCAGTGTCAGTGTCATTTAAGTGTCATTAAGCAGCAGTGTCACTGGGGGAGGGAGGGCAGGGCAGGGAGAGAGTTCAGCATCCTGACAGCTTGGTGGATGAAGATGTCTTTCAGGGCCTGTTTACACGAGAACGCTTATGGGTAAAAACGACAAAATATTTTATCGTAAGTGTCTTTCGTTTACACGGTGACGGCGTTTTTGGGGCCTAAAAATGCAAAAATCTGAAACCACCCTCCAGAGTGGAAAAGCTCTGCTGTAGCGTTTCCGTGTAAACTGCCCAAGACGCAAAACTGGTCAGATCTGCTCACGTCGCGTACACGTTTACGTCACATAGATGCGGCAATACAAGAGTCATTTCAACAATTGTATAAATGGCACCCACACACGTCTACGGTCTTTTCTCTTCTTCCCGTACAAGTCTTTTTCACACTCTCACAGCCACACAGACGCCAAGACAAGCGACTTCCGCATGAGGCACTTCAAATGTAAAACCCCATGTGATTTTATATTTTCTAATTCACTGTAATCCTCCTGTAATGTCACTATTTTCAGTACAATATTCAAAAACATGTCAACAAAAATACAAGTCACTGAAATGTTTGGAGCGGAACTTAACAACTCATTTAAAACGCAACTAGAACATTTTATTTTGAAGTTTTACCTTTCTCTTTTCCGGTACAGTCGTGGTTAGAAATGTAACTTGACGCTGTTGTGATGTTTTTTTAAATTTTCTTCAGTCCAGCGCCTCCCTTCGTTGGCTTTTGCGTCCACTTTTGCGTCTTCGTATAAACACGGATAAAAAATTGAAGACGAGACGCCACTTTTGCGTCTTCTGTTTTGATCGTCGCCGTATAAACGTAGCCTTAGTCTGCTGGTCTTTGCCCTGAGGCTCCTCACTGAAGAGGCAGTTGGAGAGGCGGGTGTGATAGATGTCCTGCAAGGAGGGGAGAGAGACGCCTATCTAGAAAAACAGGCATTCTGACTGTGACCGGGGTCGCATCTCCACAGATCTCACCTGTAACTTGGTCTAATTTGGTCTCCATGATGACAGAAAGGGGTTAATACCATATGGTGAAACATTTCAGACAAAGCAATAACATCTTCATGGAGAAAAGCATTTGCCGGACCCTCCACCAGAAAAGTTACACAATGCATCTTTAATTTGTTTTAATCTTTTGAGAAAAACATCTTTATGATATTTTGTGATTTACAGTATGTTCTAATGTTGTTTTCTCATCACAAAGAGACCTGGAGTTATGTTTTGTTTCATTCACACGTTTAACACACAAACGCTGCACATTTATGCTCCACTGTGTTTTTAAACCGCATGTACCTTCACTCGAATCATTTGGATCGTTTCAGCCCTTGAAATGCCAATCTCTACAGAACAAACTGAAACAAAACACAACTCCAGGTATGTTTTTGAGGAGGTAACAATATTATAACATGACTTAAAGGGACAGTGTGTAAGATTTTTACCCGTTAATTACTGAAATTGAAGATACCCATTCAAAAATACATTGTTTTCCAAGCCTTTTCACTTCCATCATGAAATCAAAGTATTCTTTTGGACTTAGATATAGTCACATAAAAGGGGGATCTTCCCCATGCAGAGGCAGCCATTTTGAATACGAGAGCCGCAGAAGGACATTTGGGCTCCGCCTTCGCCTTCGGCAAGGCTCGTGGTTTTGGGTAAACAACACAAGCATGCTGCCGGATCAGACGTCGTAATGGATCTAACACGTGTTTTGATTTTATTTGCTGGATCCTTACGGACAGACTTCAGACCAAGCTTATGGTGAAATACTGAGTTTGACCTGGGCAGAGCCTTCAAAGGTAAGCTTTGTGCTTTTCCATTTTGTGCTTTTCCGTATAAAAGCCCCATGTGCTCGGGGAGCGATTGTTGTGCCGGGAAATGAATTGCATAGTCAAAAAGAGGAGACTGTAAGGCAGGGGTCTCAAACTCAATTTACCTAGGGGCCGCATGGGGTAGAATCTGAATGAGGCTGGGCCGCATCAGGATTTCCACAAGAAAAGTGCAAATAAATCATTCCAATGTTCTCAAATATATTTATTTTTAATACAAATGAAATAAATGAAAAAATGATAAAATAATAAATCAATCAGTAATAAATAATTTAATAATAATAATGGTCATACAGTAGATACAGACGACTAAAGAAACCGCATATTGACTGGCTGGCTGGCTAGTTATTTTTTATTCAGTTTTAAATGTATGTATTAACAGTTTTTTAAACGTTAATTGCCTGAAATGGAACATTGAACATAAACTGTTTTAAACATGGATTCTCTGGTTCAGTCCTGGTTCAGTCCTGGTTAAGTCCTGGTTCAGTCCTGGTTCAGTCCTGGTTTAGTCCTGGTTCAGTCCTGGTTTAGTCCTGGTTTAGTCCTGGTTTAGTCCTGGTTTAGACCTGGTTCAGTCCTGGTTTAGTCCTGGTTTAGTCCTGGTTTAGTCCTGGTTTAGACCTGGTTCAGTCCTGGTTTAGTCCTGGTTTAGTCCTGGTTTAGTCCTGGTTTAGTCCTGGTTTAGACCTGGTTCAGTCCTGGTTTAGTCCTGGTTTAGTCCTGGTTTAGTCCTGGTTTAGTCCTGGTTTAGACCTGGTTCAGTCCTGGTTTAGTCCTGGTTTAGTCCTGGTTTAGTCCTGGTTTAGTCCTGGTTCAGTCCTGGTTTAGTCCTGGTTTAGTCCTGGTTTAGTCCTGATTTTGACCTGGTTCAGTCCTGGTTTAGTCCTGGTTTAGTCCTGGTTTAGTCCTGGTTTTAGACCTGGTTTAGACCTGGTTTAGTCCTGGTTTAGACCTGGTTCAGTCCTGGTTCAGTCCTGGTTTAGTCCTGGTTTAGTCCTGGTTTAGACCTGGTTCAGTCCTGGTTTAGTCCTGGTTTAGTCCTGGTTCAGTCCTGGTTTAGTCCTGGTTTAGACCTGGTTCAGTCCTGGTTTAGTCCTGGTTCAGTCCTGGTTCAGTCCTGGTTTAGTCCTGGTTTAGTCCTGGTTTAGACCTGGTTCAGTCCTGGTTCAGTCCTGGTTTAGTCCTGGTTTAGTCCTGGTTTAGACCTGGTTCAGTCCTGGTTCAGTCCTGGTTTAGTCCTGGTTTAGTCCTGGTTTAGTCCTGGTTTAGTCCTGGTTTAGACCTGGTTTAGACCTGGTTTTAGACCTGGTTTAGTCCTGGTTTAGTCCTGGTTTAGACCTGGTTCAGTCCTGGTTCAGTCCTGGTTTAGTCCTGGTTCAGTCCTGGTTTAGTCCTGGTTTAGTCCTGGTTTAGTCCTGGTTTTAGACCTGGTTTAGACCTGGTTTTAGACCTGGTTTAGTCCTGGTTTAGTCCTGGTTTAGTCCTGGTTTAGTCCTGGTTTAGTCCTGGTTTAGTCCTGGTTTAGACCTGGTTCAGTCCTGGTCTAGTCAATATATGGATTATCGCAGTATCGCCCGGGTCTCACGCGCACATCAAACAACACGTAGCGCGAGTGAGGCCGTGACATTATCTGCACGTGTGGGAACAGGGCCGCCCGCCGCCTCTCCACAGATCTGACAGGCTCTGAATGGAGTCAGAGACGGACGAAGACGCGTTCACGGAAGTAGCGCCCTCCCTCCCTCCCGCCGGAGCTGTGCGCCCGCGCGGGGAAAAGCGCGCGCAAAGCGGGAGGGAGGAAGAGATGAGCGAGCGAGCACTCTGTGAAGAAGGGACACACAAATGCACCACTGTCTGCCTCCCTCGTGTCTAAGAAATGGATCAATCACTGTCCCTGTCTGATGTCTGCCTGCCGCAACCCCAAACACACAAGCACACAAGCACACAAGCACTAAAAGCTCTAAGCACTGGGACCTCACCCTAGCCCCGCCACACATTTAGAGAAAATAAGCACGACCGATGTCCCGCCCTCCAGAGCCATATACCACATCGTGATTGGTTCATTCTGGCGTCGCACACAAGAAATGAAATTCATATTAATCTTGCGGGCCTCACTTATATTAATCTTTCATATTAAGACGAGGGCCGCAAATTATCGTCCCAGGGGCCGCAGTTGGCCCGCGGGCCGCGTGCCTGAGACCATTGCTGTAAGGTTTCATTTGATGTGTAGAGTGTTATGGTACATGATCCGGAATGTGTGTTTTCATGAGAAAAAAAAAAAAAAAAAGTGAACGGGACCGTGTTTTATGTATACAGTAGTGGCGTGCGGTTCTTGCGCGGGTACGCGAGCTGTCCGCGCTACGGCGTGCCCGGGTGACCCTCGAGGTCTGCCGTAGCTAAAACAGGAAGTGCAATAGCACCATCCACCTATGCGCCACGAATCCTACACACTGGGGCTTTAAAGCTCACAAGAGTCAGTTTAGTGTAATATGGGACCTTTATTGTAATGCTTTCATAACCTTCCTAATGCCAGAACTTTCTAAATTATTGGGCAAAACATATCAATATTTACATTATATTTCTGACAAAGGAAAAAAAACAAACATTAAAATAAAACTGTAAATGATAGGTTGGATTATGTTTTGTGGTGTTATAACCATAAGTTCCACCATTAGTGTTTTTTTTCTATCCACTTCAAAGCTCTTGAACCTCTGAAGCAGGACAAGTGTCAAAGCTCACTGCCTAAATGCTGTCCAACAGGTGCTGCTGGCACCGACTCTCGGCGGTGCATTCAGGGACCTGGGTTTTTTGCCGCCCGTAAAGGTTAGCGTTTTCAGAGGAGAACATGAAACGCCTGGCTTTGTACGTCCAAATGCCTTGAACGCAGACTCATCTCCAACAATGGCCCACTGTTCGGCCCCATTCGCTGGCGCTGGGCTCACCTTTCTCCGTTGAGACCTTTCCTACATCCATTTGAATCCAGGCTAATTTTAGATCTTTTCATTCGCTGGACTTGGATTTCTTCTCTTTGTGAATTATAAGTAGCCTTTTCTCTCTGTTACAAAGATGTGCTAACATTTTAAAGGTGGATTGTGTAACTTTTCTGGTAGAGGGTCCATCAAATGCTTTTCTTCATGGAGATGCTATTGCTTTGTCTGGAATGTTTCACAGTATGGCATTAAACCTTTCTATCTTTCCAGAGACCAAACCAGACCAAGTTACAGGTCAGATCTGGAGAGGCGACCCCGCTCACAGTCAGAATCCCTGTTTTTTCTAGGTATTTTTGAGCTATAAAAACCATCTGTAATTGAGTAAATGTAAGGTAGTTTAAAGGAGAATTAACGTTTTTTACAATCTGAGCCTTATTTCGGTAATAAAACAAGTTGTTTTACTCACCCATAGCACTTTGGTGTCATATGGAGCACTTCCAGAGATGTTTATATCCGTAACGCGAGTTCTCGGGGCATATAATATATGCCCCTTGCGGTCTCCAAATAACACAAACTTTAGCACTTTTCAAATCATAGAAGCTCAATGTCTTAGTCTACACTTTCGTTTGAGTCAAAAGTGGCCTGTAATCTGAGATTTATCCATAATTTACAGCTTTGCGTTTCATGTTTGGGTCCCGAGAGCTGAGAGTGAAATAAGTTGGGACTCCGCACATGTGCACTGGCGTCCTCATCTACTCGAAACTATGGATAAATCTCAGAATCTTCAAAACTTGAGAGCCCTACTGCTTATATTTATATTTTATTTATATTTATTTATATCAATTTAAAAAAATACATTAAAAAAAAAAATAGGGCTGTCAGTTTAACGCGTTAATTAGATTAATTAATTACACAGCTAATTAACGGGTTATAAAAATTAACGCAATTAATTATGAGCGCAATTCAATGCGCATTTTATGCATTTTAAATTTGGCGTGCGGGGCCTTTGAACGGTGAGTTTATTTATAAAAATGTGACGGAGCAGATCCGTTTCTAAGCCCCCTGTCCCCGCTGAGAGCACGTGAAGACGCCGGGGAGAGCACGTGAAGACGCCGCGGAGAGCACGTGAAGACGCCGCGGAGAGCACGTGAAGACGCCGCGGAGAGCACGTGAAGACGCCGGGGAGAGCACGTGAAGACGCCGCGGAGAGCACGTGAAGACGCCGCGGAGAGCACGTGAAGACGCCGGGGAGAGCACGTGAAGACGCCGCGGAGAGCACGTGAAGACGCCGGGGAGAGCACGTGAAGACGCCGCGGAGAGCACGTGAAGACGCCGGGGAGAGCACGTGAAGACGCGCGCGCCCGTTTCCGTATCTGCTGCGCTCCGCGCGCTGAACCCTTTTCAATCACCATAACCTCTCCAGCGTGTTCTGCCGTGACTAAGGGTGCACACTTAGAAGCGTTAGTTTTGCCCATCCAAATCACGCTAAACCCGATCATTTGCTCACCCCGCGGTGCTGCCGCCTCCTCCCTCCTCCTCCGTGCGATGGTCCGGACACATCCGCACCGGTAATCCAGTTTCGCGGGTTCCGGAGGTCAGGTGAGCCATGAGTAATTTACACGGGCAATTATTTGTATTCTCTGTATATTTGAAGCTGTGTATATTATTTATTGACATTGCATGAAAGCTTCTGTACGTGCTCACGTACACCAGAAATATTCACCATTTAATAGGCTAGTGGAATGGTGTAAATGAGCTTTCAAATGAATGTTACGTAATGTGGGAGGTGAATGGGGGTGTACAGCAGTCTTGTCTTGGTTACACTGGAGGTAATGTGCACTGAAAGAGTGAAAGACTGAAAGGCTTAAAGGGGAAGTCTGCAGTCTTTTCACTGTACCACTATAAATCACACGTTTGACACCTTTTTTGCACTGTGGGAGAGCACAATAAACCACCTAAAAAAATTATTTTAAAAAAATGCGATTATTTAGATCATTACAAATCCGTTAATTAATTAGATTAATTTTTTTAATCACCTGACAGCACTAAAAAAATAATATCACTTGGGGCGACAGTAGCTCAGTTGGTAGAGCGTTCGTGATCCAGGGGTTGGCGGTTCGAATCCCGCTCTTGACGGGTTGACCGCGTGTGATCCCAGCTCCCACAGATGAGCGCTGACGTTGTGTCCTTGGGCAAGACACTTAACCCCACCTCGCCCCCAGTGTCTGTGGACACTGGTAGCCCCCATGGCAGAAGATACATCAGGGCCTGTTGTGATGTGA
Organism: Paratrypauchen microcephalus; assembly: GCA_036785185.1. Taxonomy (NCBI): domain Eukaryota; kingdom Metazoa; phylum Chordata; class Actinopteri; order Gobiiformes; family Gobiidae; genus Paratrypauchen; species Paratrypauchen microcephalus. The sequence continues at coordinate 3,259,163 of JAVJIX010000067.1, read as the reverse complement.
GCCGTCCTCCTGTGGACCCACCACCCGCGGGAGGATTCATGGGGGCTTGTGCATTGTGTTCTGGGCAGCAGAACACTGCTTGGACTGCTGCTCCCATGACCCAGAAAATGGAAAAGCGGAAGAAGATGAATGAATACATCACTTATTTGTCCCTGAAGGAAATCTGTCCTCTGCATTTGACCCATCCTTTATTCAGGAGCAGTGGGCAGCACATGACTGCGCCCGGGAACCCATCTCCATGATCTTGTTGCTTAGGCTTTGGTCAGGACCACAGCTGGAGGACTGCTTAGACTGTTGCCCCGCGACCCAGCCCTGGGTAAGTGGAAGAAAATGGATGGATGGAAATAAAATAAGATACAGACACAAACTAAAAAAAACAACAACCTGTAATTGAATAAATGCAAGGTAGATATGTTAAATGCTATGCTGTGGAAAATTCCAGGAAAACCAATAATATCTTCACTGATGCAAGCAGGATCCTCAAATGGAAAAGTTACACAGTGCACCTTTATTGTACTGGAAATTGAAATAGGCTAGATGCATTCTTGATTTGAGCTAATGGCATTATCCAGTTCTCTGTGTGCATCTGATCCATTTTCCGCACCCGTGTATTTTCCTGTGGTTTTAAACACTCGCCACATTCAAATGGAAACATGGCGCACAAGGAGGACACTTGAGCCACAAACAGTTTTTTAATCATTTTGCCAATTCACATATGGAAAAAATCACTGTCTGTGACCAAGAAAAAACCCAAAGTACAACTCAAAACACAAGAACCCATGTTAAAGCGGTGTGGAAAAAACACCTCCGCTCCAGAGAACAGCTCACAAAAGTCTACTACTGTTTCAACCACACTCCAGCATTCAGAGTCAGCTGGAGGAGTTTTAATATTGCTGTTCACACTACAAAAAACAATAACTAAATGAACTAAACTAAAATGACTTAAATTAAGATTTGATTGGAGTAGATTCAACTTGGCAAGTAAAATGATCTACCAATGGAATAAGTGTGTTTTTCTTCATTCAAGCAACATTACATTTATTTTCTTATTTTAAGTGCAAAGAGTTGTTGTTTTTCTTATTTTAAAGGAGAATTAAAGTTTTTTACAATCTGAGCCTTATTTCGGTAATAAAACAAGTTGTTTTACTCACCCACAGCACTTTGGTGTCATATGGAGCACTTCTGGAGATGTTTTAGATTTGCGATAGCCGTAGCGTGAGTTCTAGCTGTAGCATAACACAAATAACACAAACTTTAGCACTTTTCAAATCATAGAAACTCGATGTCTTAGTCTACGCTTTCGTTTGAGTCAAAAGAGGCCTGTAATCCGAGATTTATCCATAATTTTCAGCTTTGCGTTTCTTGTTTGGGTCCCGGGAGCTGAGAACAAAATAAACTGTGACTCTGCACATGCGCACTGGCGTCCTCATCTACTCGAAACTATGTTAAAGTTATTGTGTCGACAGAATTAAATTAAATATAAAAAAATAAAACAAATGTTCATGTTAAGGTACCGTAAGATAAGCACATTCAGCATGATTTGATCACATTGAAAAAGTTACAATCATGTTCTAAGAAAATTTTGTGTAGAGGGGATCGAATATGTTTCAAGGCCTAAACAGAATTTTATTGCATGCAACTGCGTTCTGTCTGAGGAGCAACCTGGCACCATCTGTTGGACCCAAACATAATGTGTTCATAAGGTGTTCTGTCAGGTTTAAGTGAAGTGATCGTGAGGGCCTTTCAGTTGTATCAATTCCAGACACTGCCCGCAGACTCTTGCCACATGAAGCGGGGTATTGTCGTGCATCAGGAGGAATCCAGGACCTTCTGCACCAGTGTAGGGTCTGACATTGGTATCAAGGATTTCATCCCGATACCTAATGGCAGTCAGGCTGCTGTTTTCTCGCCGGTAGAGGTCTATGCACCCCTCCATGGATACGCCTCCCCAGACAATCACTGATCCACCACCAAACCACTCATGCTGAACCACGTTGCAGGCAGTAAAGCGTTCTCCTTCTTCTCCAGACTCTTTCACGTCAGTCACAGGTGCTTAGTTGGGCTCATCTCAAAGGGTGATGAGTCAGCCTACAGAGAGGAGGTACTGAAGTTGGCCGCCTGGTGTACAGAGAACAATCTTGCTCTGAATGCCAAGAAAACCAAAGAGATTATCGTCGACTTCAGGAGGCATCGCACAGACCTTGCCCCCCTCTACATCAACAGTGAGTGTGTGGAGAGGGTCAACACCTTCCGGTTCCTTGGTGTTCTCATCTCCGATGACATCTCCTGGACTGGGAACATCACAGCAATCACGAAGAAGGCTCAGCAGCGTCTACACTTCCTGAGGGTGCTCAGGAAGTACGAACTAGACCCCAGCCTGCTACTGACCTTCTACCGTGCGTCCATTGAGAGCCTCCTGATGTACTGCACCACCATGTGGTAAGGTAGCTGCACCAAGCCGGAAAGGGAGCGGCTTCAGAGGGTAGTTAAGACGGCGTAGAAGATCATAGACTGCCCTCTCCCCTCCCTGATGGACATCTACACCTCCCGCTGCCTCAGCAGAGCCAACATCATCATCATAGACAGCTTCCACCCCGGCTCTCAGTTCTTTGACTTGCTGCCCACAGGAAGGCGTCACAGGTGCATTAAAGCAAGGACCACCAGACTCAAGAACATAAGTGGTCCTTGCTCTCAAGGGCCATAACCACTTTGAACACTCACATGCACTGACTGAATCACCCCCATTCCTGTCCCCCACTCTCCTCCCATCCACCCGTGTGCAATTACTTAACACGGTGCAATATATCTTGTTGGACAATATGTATTATGGAATGGAATGGAAGCTTTATTTGTTATTGTAAACAACGAAAAGAGTTGGAAATGGACGGGTCCATGGACCTTAAAGCAGCCGACATGGGGCGCTAACGTCCCACTCTCTCTTCAGTGATACAAGAACATAAACAGAATAGGAATGCAATACAATCAGTAACAACAGACAAAGACATAATACAGTGGAATTGTTTACACAAGGTTTGCTACACAAGTATGTTCATGATGTAATCCAGGCGTCAGGGGGGTTTCCACAGATTGGAGATGGTACAGTTTCTCAATCCGTGTCACCTTCTAATGTAATACCTACCAGGTCAGCAATGGCTCCACTGTGGTGAGAGATGATAGGTGACAGCTATGGAGTTTTATTGGCTGCCAGTTATCCATCTTTCCGATAGAACAAGAACATCCCCTGGCCCAATCAGATGTCCTGCCATCAAAAATCCAAATAAGTCTAGGAACAGAGATGCCAGACAGACGGAGATCCACTCGTGCAAGCGTCCAGCAGCATAAGGTCCGTCTACATGTCGGGTCTCCGAACCCACATTCCTTCGTGAAAAAAGCCAATTGCGTTGAGGGACCAGTTTCTCAATTCCATAATTTAGGTTTCGAAAAATCTACTCCAACAGGAGAAATAAGAGACAAGACGGGAGAAAAACACCAGACATAGAGAAGCAGATAAGAGATAAGGGACAGGAGGAAAAACACATCCGACCTCGGCAAGAGACAGAGAGAGAGAGAGAGATTACAGTGTAATAGTATATTTTGTAGCATATCCACCTGGGCAATATTTATTACTGTGTAATATCTTGAACTGGGTTTTGTAGCATATCCACCTGTTGTGTAATACCTAATTACAGTGTAATATCCTGTGGTGCAATAGTTAACACAATGCTATAGCTTGTAGACAACATTTAATACAGTACAATATGCTAAACTGTGTTCTGTGTAACATCTCCCTCTACAATGTAGAGACTCTCTAGTATGTGTATATATACTGTGTTGTAAATATCGTACTTAAATGTCTGCGATGAAGTGAGATGCTTTCAATCTCATTGTGAATATGTATAATGCAAATTGTACATATGAATAGGGACAATAAAAGGCATTCTATTCTATTAGAGTGAACCAGCTCTCATCTGTGAGAAGCACAGGGCACCTGTGGCAGACTTGCCAATTCTGGTGTCGTCTCGCAAATGCCAATGGAGCTCCACGGCGCTGCACGGTGAGCACAGGGCCCGCTACAGGAAAACCATCCAAAAAGACCAAAAGGGAGAATTTGTAATGACCTCCACATGCAAAACCAGTCCTGTTTTAAGGGTTGTCTCATTGGTGCCACTCTAGCGCACCTGTGGTTCATCTCCATTAAAAGAGATGACATCACTTTGTTCCTAAGAACACACTGAGATCTGACGTGTTTTCAAAGTGCATTGTAAGTGGTGAGCAGTTGGCAGAGAGACAAACCTTTGACCAGCAGCTACAATACATTTTTTTCAGTCTTCCTCTCTCACGGTATGGTTGACTGAGTGAGTGAGTTCATGGCTCATATTTCGGCCCCCAGCCTGGTGCAGACAGGTCATCTCCTTTGTGGGCACAGACACTGGCCCTCGCCCACCCCTGTCAGACCCCCGCTGATCCATATTCATCATGTCCTCAGCGCAGCTCCTCTGAGGGGGCTCCATACCACAGAGACTCACAAACCAGAGCATAATGACGGGAATAGACTAAAGCGGAGCATTTATCTTCAGGACAAATGACCACAGGGACATAGGGAAAGAAAGCTCAGGTCTAATTCACTGCGAGGCCTCTTAAAGATGACTGTTTTCTCTGTTACCTGGTCAAGTTACATTCATTTTAACACAGTAATCGAATTCATGAGATGCTAAATGAGAGTGGCATATACGGTGCCGCATTTCTAAGACAAAAGGGCATGGACTATTTTGGTAAAATAAGTTCTTACTAACCTATTTGACGGTTAAAGGTCCTATATTATGCAAAATGGACTCTTGTGAGCTTTAAGCCATGTTAGAATGCTGTTACCTCCTCAATCATCTCCAAAGCCCAAAATGCTCCATTCTATCTTGTGATATCATGAAGTGGCAGATTTCAAGTTAAAAACTGCCTTTTAACTTTCGTAGAGATTGGCAATTCCAGGTCTGAAATGATCCAAAGGTGTGTAGAGTTTAGAAACACAACGGAACACTTCCTGTTCACTTCCTGTATTATCACAAACATGGCGCCACATTTGTAAGATTAAAGAGCTTCGACTATTTTGGTAAAACACCTTGTTACTCATCTATTTGCAGTGCTAGGAAGTAACTGTATATGTGCAACTTTGAGTACTTGTATTCTGGTACAGTTGCTTTTTCATTTGGTGGTTTCAGAATACAGTTACTTTTCTAAATTAAAGGAAATACCACTTCATCGGTACTTTGTGTAATTTTGGCTTTGAACTGCACAGTTTTGGGTTTGAACTGCACTGTACAATCAAAAATACAGATGTTTGTAATGTTTTTTACACTATGATATAATGCAACTCGGTGTAAAACTATTCACAGTATTCACAGTACTCTACACACACCTACACACACACTCTCTCTCTCTCTTCTCTGTCAGTGTAATTCAATTCATCTTTATTCCGGACTCATGGTCCATTTTTTAAAATAGACAATGACACAGCGACAATACAAAATTTTAAAGAGCCATAACAGTGTCTCCACATATTGGACTGACATCGTATTGAGTCTCAAATTTGTTAGTGCCATTATTATTCCATTGTCTGATTTGTTCAGTCTGCAGATAAAACTGTACATTAAAGTTCTTAGTGTTCTTAGTAAAGTCTTAGAGTATTTGCCTGAGCACACAGCACCCTACATTGTCTATACACGTCATCATCTGCCATGTCCGCAGTGATGACATGCCCAAGATATTTCATTTTTGTTGTAACAGTCAACACAACATTCGACAGGCAAAAGTCAGGATATCTCATGTGCTCGTCTTCTCTGGTCCTACAGATCATGACATACTCTTGGTTGCATTATACTTTATATTGTGCTCCACACCATAAGCTGAACAGATGTTGAGTAGCTGCTAGAGCCCAGCGGTGTAAATACACAAAAGATAAAGATCCCATAACATGGTACTTCTTGATGCTTTTATATGGTGCCTTAGTGGTTCCCTAATACTGTATCTGAAGCCTTCTTCTCCAAATCAAGCCTTGGTGCATGATATACAGTAAATCCACAACAGGAAAATGAAATCAAAAGCTAAAGTGTTGGATGCCATGGCAGCCCAGCTCAGTATGGGCAATGATAGCACCACACAGTCACCGGGCTCTCCAGCCAAACCAGGGCCCCCTACATTGAAAGTACACTCCCACCCCCCACCCCACACAGTTAGACATAAGAGACAGGGCTATTAAAACTTTTGCTATGGCCTTCTTTTATATCAACCATAAAACAGTGTTGTTGTTTTTTCTCTAGAAGTTAGAACCCAGCAGATGTTAAAGTTATGCACATTTTAAAAAAGCATTTGATTTACAGATCCATGAATTGAAAATGCCGACTGATAATTGGACAGAGGATGAGGAGCAGCTGAAATGGAAGCCATGTTGGACAGCTACATATACAGTAGCACCGATTCCTAAAAAAGGTTTACCGCACACTTGTTTGACTTTATTCTTTATCCTCTTGAGAGACTCCAATTATTGCCGAACAAAGCAGCTGGTGTCGCACTAAACTGCCCTTACAGAACCAGTAGAATAACTTTGCATTCTAATCTAGGTTGGCTAAAGGTTCAGGATCAAGCACTGGCTTCTTTATTATTCTCCACATGGAAAGTATTAAAATCCAAAACTCCACTATTTTCGTCCTATCAGTTTGAGAAAAATAGAGAACCACACGGTTACGGCACTAGACGTGCGTCAGAAGGACGGTTTAAAATTCCAAAGGCAAATACAAATTTTCTCCAACGCACCTTCATCTTTAGAGCAATAAAAGGATGGAACATTTTGCCATTGAGGCTCATTGAAACAGAACAGAAGTTGGACTTTAAAAGAAAACTAAAAAAATTACATCGGGATTGGCGACTTGTAACATGAATTGTTGTGGAATATCAACAAATTGCAGACTTCAATTTTTGCTGTCATTTTTTAGAGATTTTTATAGAAATTAAATGTATTGATGTGTGTTTTGTACCTTTTTTACGTTGTGCTTTTTAACAAGGACCCCAGGAAGACCAGCTGGCTGTAAAGCACAGCTAATGGGGATCCTAATAATATACTAAACCAGAGGTCTTCAACAGGGGGGTCGCGACCCCTAGGGGGGTCGTGGAGGTACTGCAGGGGGGTCGCGAAATCTTTTGATTTCACTTTAAAATAATATAATTTTATATTTTATAGTGTAAAATACAGTATTAACCTGTGTATTATTTCCTTGTATTGGATGTACCATAACAGAGTAGCAATGTTTATACATGACACTAAGCTCAATTTAATATAAAACACAATTCTATGCCGTATATATAGTAGGGGGTCCCTGCCCCAGTTCGCCATCTGTTTGGGGGTCCCTGGCCTGAAAAACGTTGAAGACCCCTGAACTAAACTAAACTAAACTTTATTAGGTGAGAGCGAACAACGCGTTTGAACCTGATGTCGCTGTAGAAGCGAAACACGTTGTTCGCGCTCACCTAATAAAGGATAAAGAATAAAGTCAAACAGGTGTGTGGTAAACCTTCTTTTTTTGGAATCTTTACTTACCTTTACTCTCCTGGGGACAGTCCTTACTCCAGACAAAACAGGCCAACGGTGTTACAAAATCACCTAAAGCCACTCCCCCGGACTGAAAGAACACAAGGACGCAAGGAAAAAACAAGGGGACAAGGATACAAGAATCAAAGGACACAAGGATAAAAGCTGGCAAGAATGCAAGGAAGCAAGGAAGCAAATAAGAAAGGATGCAAGGATACCCTCCTTGGAGGGAGATAAGCACGCAAATAGGCAAGCATGAAAGAACACAAGGAAGCATGTATGGAAGGAAGGAAACAAGGAGGCAAGAATGCAAGAATGAAAGAACACAAGGATGGAAGGACATAAGAAAGAAAAAGATAGGTGGGAAGGATGCAAGGAAGACAACATGGAAGGACGCATGGTGGAAAAAACGCAAGGAAGGAAGGAAGATAGGATGCTAGGAAGGAACGACACAAGAAAGGAAGGAAGCAAGAACACAAGGATGTAAATGGGCAAAGAAGGAAAGACACAAGGAAGGAAGCAAGGATACAAGGACGCAAGGAAGGAGGCAGGGATGTAAGGCTGAAAGAACACAAGGAAAAAAACAAGGGGCAAGGATGCAAGAATGAAAGGACACAAGGACAAAAAGAGGCAAGAATGCAAGGAAGCAAAAAAGAAAGGATGCAAGTACACAAGGAAGCAAATAGGCAAAGGTAAAAGAACACAAGGACACATGGATGCAAGGAAGGAAACAAGGAGGTTAAAATGCAAGATTGAAGAACACAAGGATGGAAGGACATAAAGAAGAAAAAGATAAAGGATGCAAGGTGGCAAAAATGCAAGGAAAGAAGCATTGACGCTAGGAAGGAAGGAAGGAAACAAGGACTCCAGGAAGCAAGGACACAAAGATGTAAAAGGACAAGGAAGTAAAGAAGGAAGGAAGGAAGGAAGGAAACAAGGACTCCAGGAAGCAAGGACACAAAGATGTAAAAGGACAAGGAAGTAAAGACACAAGGAAGGAGGCAAGGAGGCAAAGACTCATTGAACAGGCGAAGCAAGGACACAATGATGCAAGGATGTAAAGGAACACAAGGAAGGAAAGACACAATGAAGGGCGCAAGGAAGGGAGGATGCACGGAAAGAGTTGGAAGTAAGGACACAAGAACACAAGGAAACATGTATGCAAGGACACAAAGAAGGAAAGAAGGAGGCAAGAACTCAAGGAAGGAGGCAAGAAAGGAAGGAAGCAAGTATGCAAGGATGTAAAGGGGCAAGAATGCAAAGAGACAAGGAGGCGAGGATGTAAGAACACAAAGAACAAACTGACAAACTGATCCATAAAGCTGCTCACAGACATTTGTCACAGTGAGGGACAGGAGGACACTAGACAAGCTGCTCTCCATCGTGGACACTCCTGTTCACCCACTGCACCAAACAAGAGCTCCTGCCGTCATCACGCAGTCCCAGCATGCACCTCCACACCCCACCCTGGCGCTGAGAATCCCCACAGAACAACACTAAACACACTTGATGTGAACTTCAGAGATTGTGGATTATAGTCTCCAAGAGTAGATATGAGAAAAATGAGACAAAATGATTTTTGCTTCA
>JAVJIX010000067.1:3097500-3245000 GCA_036785185.1 Paratrypauchen microcephalus | reverse complement strand
TTGGTGTTATTGTCAGCTGTCATTGTTTTTATTGTTTTTGCTGTGGTGTCACCTGTCTAGGGATTTCAGATGTAAATTAGCATTCTTGCTATAATCTGGCATATTTACACTGCAAATGATGGTGGACTTCAGGAGACAGTGTGTAGACCGGCACCCCCCCCATCTCCATTAACAATGCTGAGGTGGAGCAGGTCAGCAGTTTTAAGTTCCTTGGGGTCCACATCACTGAGGATCTGTCCTGGACACTACATACAGACACTGTGGTTAAGAAAGCCCGACAAAGACTCTACTTCCTGAGGAAGTTGAGGAAGTTTGGTATGAACACCAGCATCCTCACAAACTTCTACAGGTGCACCATGGAGAGCCTGCTGACGGGCTGCATCACAGTGTGTATGGGAACTGCACTGCTCAGAGCCGCAAAGCACTACAGAGGGTGGTGCGAGCGGCAGAGGACATCACTGGCAGCAGTCTCCCCTCCATCCAGGACATTTACCACAGCAGGGGTCTGCGTAAGGCACGCAGCATCACTAAGGACCATACTCATCCGGCACAAGGACTCTTCTGTCTGCTACCCTCTGGTAGACGATACAGGAGCCTGCAGCACGCACAAAAACACTCAAAGACAGATATTACCCCCCAAGCTGTCAGACTACTGAACTCTGGATAATACTCTAAATAATACTGAACTCTGAATAATACTGCACTAAACTACTTTTCATTATGCATAATATGTTTACTGCTGCTGCTCTGTATGAATGTATCATGTTTGTCACTACCTCACTGTAAACTACTGTTACCTGTGCAATAATCTGTGCAATAACCTATGTGCAGTAGTCGAGTTGTAAAATGAAACCGGGGGGATGGTGAAATTTTTCTTTTTTTATGTGACACACACACACACACACACACACACACACACACACACACACACACACATATATATATATATATATATATATATATATATATACACACACACTTTTTTTTCTTCTTTTTTCATTTATGTGACTATATATATTTTTTCCAGCGGGGGGTGTGGGGGTCCTCCCCCAGAAAATTTTGCAGTTCTTAGATGCAATTTCCTGCATTCTAGTCCATTTTAGGGTGACTTGCTAGACATGGCAAATCCTAAATCCCATGTGATTCATAGCTTGTATTCTCAGTTGCATGGCCTCCACAAGACAATACTATTTATCGGAAAGAAACAATAACCACTTAACTATGGACATCTAGAGATTATTATGTAAACAACAATGCAATAACACAATCGAGAAGACAAATTACTTCATACTCATAGTACTTGTAATAAATATTTTTGTAATTATTGTCTATTAAAACCTCAGCAAACATTTCTGAATCTTCTCATGTGAAGTAAAATCCATTTTTATTTCAAATGCAAGAACAAATTTAAAAACAGCATCTTCCAAATGTATTAATATAAAACATAAGTGTAAACTGAGATTTTTTTTTAACTTGAGGTAGCCAGACAGAAGAAAAAATGAGATAACTGTAGAAAGATGGACTAGTCAAAAGTAAGTCTATGCAGATGAAGACAATACAGACAAATATATACAGAGGTAGGTAGATAGCTCCAGTTGCAGCATGTTGCTGCGGACTGTGAGCTGTAGAAAACAGCAGTGGTCAAGTCAAGTCAGTTTTATTTCTATAGCACATTTACAGACAGACAAATACAGATTAGCCTTGATCAGTGACGGATTGGGATTAAAAAAAAAAAACGCGAAAAACTGCGCCTACTTCCCGATGCGCATTAACCTCCCGGAGAAGCGTGCGCGGACACGCACACCTGCTTACCGTGCCGGTGCGAGGCCGCGCGTCTCACCTGGGGCTTCGAGTATGAGACCTCGGGACCACGTCCACGGCTAACGACCGCGGCAATGCAAGATCTCCTTACTGCAGTAGCATTAGTCAAGGATTCCTCCGTTCAATAACGCAAATGTTTGCGTCGTTTAGATACTTCACTACCTAGCATCAACCGGTTACATTTCAGCCTTTCAGTCTTGCTAGATAGAAAGTGTAAGATAGACTCCAAACTAGCATTCATTATTAGCTATGTGTTGTTATCGCTGTCGGTCCACAAATTAAATTAGCTTACATTGGTTGTATTCTCATAAAAAGCATGACTGATGACTCTTAACTGACCTTCTGAATCGTTGTTCCTTGCTATCTTAAAACAGAAGTTCCTTAGGTCCAGCTGTCCACTCCGCTTGGCCATGATGCTGTTCCATTCATCTGGCGCGAGCGCGAGGTTATGAATAAAACTCCTCGCGGCACACGCGGCTCCCGCGCACGCTGTCCCGACTGAACAGCCTCGCTCACGGTAAACTACTATCACATAGGTAATAGGCTGATTATCACAAAGCCCCCTAAATGTCGAATGGTAATTCTATTTCCAGTGTTAAATAGAAGTCATTTTCCACATGCACTGATAAAATGCCACAAGGGATGGAAGAAGGGATGATCGTTTTATAAGAGGGATGATTTTGACTACTTTTACCGCCAGGGGGGATGCCACCCCCCCCACCCACCCACCCCACCCCCCCTCAACTCGAGTACTGCCTATGTGCAATATTTATACCATACTATGTGCAATATGAAATCTACATGGTACACCCACACCACACCATATTATGTGCAATCTGTGAAATACTTACAGCTTATTTGATCTTTGACTTAATCCTACCTGCACCTTTGTACATTGTACCTTGTATTTTTATTACATTTTATTACATATTTTATTATATTGTTTATTATATTGTTTACTTCTTCTCCTGCCCTTTTGCAACACTTTTTTACCATGTACTATTATTGCTGTTATTAGTATTTCTGACTATCTTAGCGAGTCAACGGTTCTTCTGATCCTAAACATTTCATTGCATTGTTGACCCTGTGTTGATTCTGCATATGACAAATAAACAATCTTGAATCTTGAATCAATGCTGCAGATGTTCATTAATATGCACTGTCCCTATTAAATAAATAAATAAATAAAATAAATCTCATTGTCCTTAAGTTTCAACCTTGGAATGGTCACGGTCACATTTTTATACAGCTCTTTTCCACCATCAAGGCACTCAAAACACTTTACATGAGAACCACTAGTGTACACAGACACTAGGGGTGAGGTATGTTAGGTGTCTTGCCCAAAGACACAAGTACAGCATTCTTCTGATGAGGACAAACGCTTTACCAACTAAGCTACTGCACATGCTGCACTTCTTAGTTGGTCAGAATCTCAAAACATTAAATTAAAGGTCCCATGACATGGTACTTGTTGATGCTTTTATATGGCTCCTTAATGGTTCCCTAATACTGTAAATGAATCCTTCTTCAAAATCAACACTCATGAGAAACAGAGATAAGATGAGAAAGAGTCATAAATGTCACTCTGGAACACTCCATTATGGGCGTTGTTGCTTGAATGCAAATGAGGAGGACAGAGATGGCCTATAGTAGCGGGTGGGGGCGTGGCCAAACTCTCCACTCTTTCCTTTTCAGCTGTGCCTGTGCGCTCTGACCCACTTCCGTGTTTTTGCGCGGAGGGAGAGATGAGAAGCGTTCCATTGAAAAATAAACACATTTCCACAGAAAATAAAATTAAACCACTGCTGTTTCAGATATCCACAGGCTCAGATAAAAGACTTCCGAGCCTAGAAACACTCGCAAGTTCCTCCAGGCAAATAAAAAAATTTATTTCGCATTGCGTAGCTCCTCCGCAGTCCAAACTCTCTGGGCGTGATTTACAGAGACGCTGAGTACAGACAGACGGGGGTGGAACTGCATTTGCATTTATTTTTTAGAGCTGATGTCAATAAGTTTCCTTGTTCAAAATCGCTCGTTTGAGCTCTGATTTTTTCTAACGCAGAAAAGGATCGCAAATGCTCAGTTTAGACATTTCGCAACTTTTAACCAGGGGGGGGGGGGGGAGGCAAAACAGGGTAGGGGAGCTCACATTAACATTCAAAAACCTCAGAAAGTGAAAATTTCATGCCATGGGATCTTTAAAAGTTAAAAAATTGCTCAGTGTGCCAGCTGGTCAGCCACCAGAGCAGCCATCCTCGACCATGGTCACACTTTAATTGTCAGAATGCTGACGTGTGTTTAAAATTAGGCTCGCTGATGATGTGACGACACAACCCTGACACAAAATACACAAAATGTCATTTGCGATGAAAATGACATTTTCTATAATGTTTGATATAGATCAAATGAACATAAAACCACTATTTAGGAGCAGGCTATGTTTGAACTTTGAACTGTAATATTCGTTTTGATGCTACAGTTTAAATCCACATTTACAGTTGTAATAACCCTGGGTCTAACCATTACCTCACTGACTTCACTTTGAAAGATTCTTGTGAAATTTGGAGTATTTTCATTTGGTTGTGTGGAAAACAGTTTGCTCATATGTGAAGTATTGGAAGTGATGCCAGGAAAAAGCCATCGATCAAAAACACACCGTCACCTTCTGTTCTCAAAATGGACACAAAAACGCAGATGTGTACCAAATGCTTTATTATTATTATTATTATTATTATTATTATTATTATTATTATTATTATTATTATTATTATTATTATCATCTAAAAATAACAGTATGCTATCAAAGTCCACGTGGTTATTTGGCAGCTTGTTAGAAGCTCGCTCACTCCCTTTTCTTAGGCTTCAAAAGTGGAACTAAACACCTAAACTCCAGGAGGAGGAGGGGCGGGGTCTGGAGGACTAAAGGGGAGAATGAGGGGGAGGAGGAGGAGGGGCGGGGTCTGGAGGACTAAAGGGGAGAATGAGGGGGAGGAGGAGGAGGGGCGGGGTCTGGAGGACTAAAGGGGAGAATGAGGGGGAGGAGGAGGAGGGGCGGGGTCTGGAGGACTAAAGGGGAGAATGAGGGGGAGGAGGAGGAGGGGCGGGGTCTGGAGGACTAAAGGGGAGAATGAGGGGGAGGAGGAGGAGGGGCGGGGTCTGGAGGACTAAAGGGGAGAATGAGGGGGAGGAGGAGGAGGGGCGGGGTCTGGAGGACTAAAGGGGAGAATGAGGGAGAGGAGGAGGGGTGGGGTCTGGAGGATTAAAGGGGAGAGTGGGGGGGGGGGAGGAGGGGCGGGGTCTGGAGGACTAAAGGGGAGAATGAGGGGGAGGAGGGGCGGGGTCTGGAGGACTAAAGGAGAGAATGAGGGGGAGGAGGAGAAGGGGTGGGGTCTGGAGGACTAAAGGGGAGAATGAGGGGGAGGAGGGGCGGGGTCTGGAGGACTAAAGGGGAGAATGAGGGGGAGGAGGGGTGGGGTCTGGAGGACTAAAGGGGAGAATGAGGGGGGAGGAGGGGCGGGGTCTGGAGGACTAAAGGGGAGAATGAGGGAGGAGGATGGGCGGGGTCTGGAGGACTAAAGGGGAGAATGAGGGAGGAGGAGAGGCGGGGTCTGGAGGACTAAAGGGGAGAATGAGGGAGGAGGAGGGGCGGGGTCTGGAGAACTAAAGGGGAGAATGAGGGGGAGGAAGAGGGGCGGGGTCTGGAGGACTAAAGGGGAAAATGAGGGGGAGGGGGAGGAGGGGCGGGGTCTGGAGGATTAAAGGGGGAGAATGAGGGGGAGGGGGAGGAGGGGCGGGGTCTGGAGGACTAAAGGGGAGAATGAGGGGGAGGAGGAGAAGGGGTGGGGTCTGGAGGACTAAAGGGGAGAATGAGGGGGGAGGAGGGCGGGGGAACTGGAGGTATAATGAACAGTGTGATTGGTCTATCTACACGTCAATCACCTGGCTGTAATCAGGGCAGTTCTGGAAATTGCGGAGGCCACTGCAGGAAGCACACACTCAGACTTAGATGTTTTTGAACACAAAAGTTGCAAATTTACCCAGTTTGTACTAAAGTTGCCAACTAACTATTATTGTCTACATCCCGAAAGCTCAAAATTCTGTATTCCACTTTATGATGTCATCAAGTGGAATTTTTCAAGTTAACAGCTACAGACTTTTTACTTTTTTTTTTTCAAATGCTTGTGTCAAATGCTTTTCTCCTTGAATATGTTATCGCTTTGTCTGAAATGTTTCACAGTATGGCATTAAACATTTCTATCTTCATGGGGACCAAACCAGACCAAGTTACAGGTCAGATCTGTGTAGAGGTGACACCGCTCACAGCTAGAATACATGTTTTATAGGTATTTTCAAGCAGTAAAACCACCTGTAATTGATTAAATGTGACGTAGAGCTGTTTAATACGACATATCTGTAGACAAGCAGGCAGCAGACTCCCAAGAAAAGTTCCACTACTCCAGGTATGTTTGTGATGAGGAAACATAGCATAACATGGGCCCTTTAAATGCCTGTATAGAGCTGGATCCAGGTTGATTTTTTTCAGCACATTCATATTTCATCAAGCTAGTATTTGAACCGCTTGAACCCGGGCTGAACTCATGCAAAACGGACAATATTTTTGCACAGTCCATCCGTGCTTGTATTCACTAAAACCTGTACAGCAGAATACGCTTGCTTTAGTTTTCATCATCTCTTTCATTTAAACTGGTCCTGGCTCTCTCCCCCCTGTGGCTTCAACACTGGACCCAGAGGTGTTGAAAAATATACCGGGGAAAACACAGATTTGCATTTTTGTAGCCACATGAAAAGAGGTTGACTCGCTGGCCCCAAATTTGCTTTATAAAACTTTTTCTATGGGACAAGTCTGTTTCTGCTGGCAGTTTTATCCTCCTCTGTCCTCTGTATGATGAACTCCAGAGAAAACTCCACTCTCTCAGATCCTATGGGACGTGCACAGGACATCAAACCTGGGAGTAATTATGGAGCGGTCTATAGTGCAGACTGTGTAGCGTCAGAAAATACTGATACTAAATGCAAAGAAGAATTTCTCCTGTGTGAGATCAATAAAGTCAATTCTTTCTTTCTTTCTGCTATCTATACTACATGAGCTGCATCCCTTTAAGGAAAATATGTTGTGAATTAAACAGGAATGCAGCGTGTTTTTCCAAAGAGAGGCTCATATTGCAGTATTTTCAGATCTAGATTATTATATAAACATACCTGAAGTTGTGTTTTTGTTTCATTCACACGTCTCAGACCGACAGATGAATAATAAAGCGTTACATAAAGGTGCACTGCGTAACATTTTTAGTGTTTGTCTCCATGGAAATTTTTTTGCTTTGTCTAGATTGTTCCAGAGTACAGTGGTACAGTGGTACCTCACCTTAAGAAAGACTCTACAAACGAAAAATCCAAGTTACGAAACGCCTTCACGTTAAATTTTGGTCTCTAGATACGAAAGAAAATTCAAGTTACGAAACGCTAAATCTGAAAAATTCAATTAATGCGCGCTCAGATGCGCTCCCCGAAATGTAAATACACTTTATCAACACACACGGGGTTAGGTTCCAGAGGTGGCCCGCGGTGGGAGAGGTCCACGAGGTAGGACAACTTTGTATTTTGCAATTGTTCTACATGTTTTAGGGCTGTAAATGCCTCACCACACACATTCTACGCTTTTCTCAGACTGGAGTTGGGCTTTTCTCGCATTTCTCTCTCGTTTGAACACTCGAACTTTCATAGATTTTCAATGGAATGTGTTGATAGTGAAGCGTGGGGGGGACACGGCTCAATATAGCGCCAAACGTGCGAGGGGAGCGGAGACACAGGATTACTATCAACAACACATCATCAGTATGGTAAAACTCACCTGTCTCACGACGGTCTAAACCCCGCTCACGTTCCCTATTAGTGAGTGAACAATCCAACGCTTGGTGAATTCTGCTTCACAAGAGGAAGAGCCGACATCGAAGGATCAAAAAGCGACGTCGCTATGAACGCTTGGCCGCCACAAGTCAGTTATCCCTGGAGAGGTGTGCGACACAGTGTGAGGCCGCGCATACACCGGGGCTGCGGGCGCGCGGCCCCCTCGGGGCCGCGTCCACGCGGGCCGAGCATGCGCGGGCGAGCGCAGAATCTGCACGGGGTAATTTAATCCTGGTCTGGTCCCGGTTTGGTCCGGTCCTGGTTTAGTCCAGGTCCAGTCCAGGTTTAGACCTGGTCTAGACCTGGTTTAGTTCTGGTCTAGACCTGGTTTATTCCACTTTTAGTCCTGGTCTAGTCTCTTAGCCAATCAGGATGCAGAACACAATGTGACACTATAAAAAAAAATGTTACACTATAAAAAACAAACAAACTTTGGAACAGAAAGAATGGAGCCTCGGAACGAATCAGGCCTTTTCCATTGAAATAGCTACTCAACTTACAAAAAATTCACGTTACGAAACCATTTCTGGAACGAATTAATTTCGTAAGGTGAGATACCACTGTATAGATTAAACCTATCCATCCCAAGACCCACTCTTAAGACCCACTTTTATTCTCTGGTTTTTAATACTGTGTAATTTGTGTGTTCTAATCTGTTAGCTGTTTTTCTCCATATTTGTGTAGTTGTTCTGCTTTGCTTGTTATGTTCCATCTTATGACATTGTTTTGCATGTAGACAAGCAGGCGATGCCCCCAGAACAAGTTACAGATCTGTGGAGACCCCCGTTGACTGTAACTGACTAAAAGAAAGACTTAAAATAAATGTGTAGAACATCCCAGATGTTTTTAAAGTCAAGGGACAGATCCATGTACTGAGGAGGGAGAGTGAATATATCAGGAGAAAGAGGTGAAGAGACAAGCCCCTGAGGAGACCAAACCAGACCAAGTTTCAGGTCAGATCTGTGGAAAGGCGACCCCGCTCACAGTCAGAATGCCTGTTTTTGAGCTTTATAACCACCTGTGATTGAATAAAAGTAAAGTAAAGCTGTTTAGTGTCATATCCTCCTGGGACCCAAAGAAAAAAAGTGTATTTAAATTTATTTATTTTTTCTCTCTATTTGGAGGTAAATGAACACCTTAGCATTTACATTTTGTTATTTTTTATTCATAATGTTGTAACATGTCCTCTGTAATGGACTGTAATAGTGTTAAATCCATGTGTTAACACTATTAAAGCCCCAGTGTGTAGGATTCGTGGCGCATAGGTGGATGGTGCTATTGCACTTTCTGTTTTAGCTACGGCAGACCTCGAGGGACCCGGCAAGAGCCGCACCGCTACTGTATAAATAAAACGCAGTCTTGGTTTTTTTGTTTTTTCTTTTCTCATGAAAACACACATTCCCGATCATGAACCATGACACTCTACACATCAAATGAAACCTTACAGTCTCCTCTTTTTGACTATGCAATTCATTTCCCTGCACAACAATCACTCCCCGAGCACATGGGGCTTTTATACGGAAAAGCACAAAACGAGGTTAGCTTACCTTAGAATGCTTTGCACAGGTCAAACTCTGTATTTCACCATAAACTTGCTCTCAATTTGTCCGTAAGGATCCAGCGAATAAAATCCAGTAAAACAATTTAGTCCAAAACACGTGTTAGATCCATTACGACGTCTGATCCGGCAACATGCTTGTGTTGTTTACCCAAAACCACGAGCCTTGCCGAAGGCGAAGGCGGAGCCCAAATGTCCTTCTGCGGCTCTCGTATTCAAAATGGCTGCCTCTGCATGGGGAAGATCCCCCTTTTATGTGACTATATCTAAGTCCAAAAGAATACTTTGATTTCATGATGGAAGTGAAAAGGCTTGGAAAACAATGTATTTTTGAATGGGTATCTTCAATTTCAGTAATTAACGGGTAAAAATCTTACACACTGTCCCTTTAAGTTAACTTAACAAAAACATATACAGGCATACCTCACCTTACGAAAGACCCAACTAACAAATAATCGGCTTCGCAGCCGCCCGAATCCCCCGAAACATAAATACACTTGTAAATACACTCTCCCAACATCCCGCTGGCCTCCCATTGGCTAGGAACGAATCAGGCCTTTTTACTTACGAAAAAAATCACGTTACGAAACCACTTCTGGAACGAATCAATTTTGTAAAGTGAGGTATGACTGTACTGTATATTTTTTTGATGACCAACATCTCCTACAGTCACCTCAAAAAGTTTTTAGACTCCATTTTGATTTCTTATTTATTTATTTATTTATTTGTGTATTTATCTATTTATGTATGTATTTATTTATTTATTTAGGTATTTATGTATGTATTTATTTGTTTGTTTGTTTATTTATTTCTTTTATTTCTTTATTTTTTTTATCATAGTGCAGCCACAAACTCAAAACACTTAAAAGACAAACTGGTTCACTCGATGTCCACTATAAAGGACACAAATGAATGGGCGGGTCTCAGGAGGATATTGTGGAACTTTCCAGGCAGAACAATGACATATCCATAGAAATGTGGCGGACCTCAAACTAAAAAGTTACGTGATGCACCTTTTTAACTTTTTCTCGTAACCTTTTTACACCTAAAACAGTAGATTAGATTGACGCAGATTCATGTTCCTGTATTGTCAAATCTGCATTTGACCCATTCTTCAACCGCTACTGGGAAACAGCCGCAGAAGCAGAGTGCAGCCTGGTACCGTGTAGTGCCTGGGGGTCTTGGTTAGGATTAGCTGGAGGATTAGACCACTGCGCATGTTTGGGGCTGGTGGAGTTCAGGTTCAGTTTACTTTATTTGTAGCCGTAGGTAGATTGGCTTTGCAGCAGTTTTCAGGTTTGGCAGCAATACACATACAGACAAGACAAACACATTTAAATAATCACTAGCTCAGAGTCATAATCTAATAAATATATTTGTTCTGCAGCTTGGCATTTGCAGCCTGCGGAAGGCCTCCCAAAGGAAAGCCACACAGGGAAAACATACAAACTCCACAGAACGGCCCCACTCAGTATGAGAAGAGAATTTTTGGAGTCAGGCTCTATATCCTCCTGGGGCCCGGAGAAAAAAAGTGTATCTAAATTATTATTATTATTATTTAAATTTTCTATTTGGAGGTAAATGAACACCTTAGCATTTACATTTTGTTAATTATATTTTTATTCATATTTTTGTAACATGTCCTCTGTAATGGACTGGAATAGTGTGAAATCCGTGTCAAATTAACCTAATCTAAACCTAACAAAAACATCTTTTCGGTCAATTTTACAGTTGCCTCAAAACGTTTTTAGACTCCTTTTTAATTTATTATTTATTTATTTATATTTTTTATGTTTTATTTTCATTTGTATGTATTATATATATATATATATATATATATATATATATATATATATATATATATATATATATATATATATATATATATATATATACATATATATATATATATATCAACTGGACAAAGTTTGTTTGGTTGAAAACGTATATATATATATATATATATATATATATATATATATATATATATATATATATATATATATATATATTAATGTATTTTATTTATATATTTTAGATTTTTATGCATTAATATTATTATTATTATTATTATTATTATTATCATTAATCATAATTTATTATTATTATTTATTTATTTTATTTTATTTTTATTATTATTTCTTTTTATCATAGTGCAGCCACAAACTAGAGTCTATCTCAAAACTTAAAAGATGTCCACTATAAAGGACACAAATGAATGGGCGGGTCTCAGGAGGATATTATGAATAGGATTTTTTTTTTGGAAATAAAAACACCAGGATCATGTAGAGTGGATTAATATGAATATTTTAAGACCAAAATGAGGCTCAGAGCAGCAGAGGGGCCACAATATTACAGTGTAAGTCAAGGGGAGCCGGAGTCAGATGGAGCCGGAAGAGCCGCATGCAAACTTCCTATTTGGAACGCAGTGGTTAGCGGGTTAGCTATATCCATTTATATATACGTCTATGCTCAAAGCTAACTGACACTTTTATTAAAATTGTAAAATATAAAATAAACAGCCTATTAAAATTCAAATGAATTCAAGTTAAAGGGACAGTGTGTAAGATTTTTACCCGTTAATTACTGAAATTGAAGATACCCATTCAAAAATACAGTGTTTTCCAAGCCTTTTCACTTCCATCATGAAATCTAATTATTCTTTTGGACTTAGATATAGTCACATAAAAGGGGGATCTTCCCCATGCAGAGGCAGCCATTTTGAATACGAGAGCCGCAGAAGGACATTTGGGCTCCGCCTTCGCCTTCGGCAAGGCTCGTGGTAGCACTGGAGGCAAAGCAGGCGGAGCGCGCCGGAGAGAAGGACAGAGGGAGAGAGGTGCGGGTGGGGTGGGGGGAGGCTCGTGGTTTTGGGTAAACAACAAGCATGCTGCTGTATCACACGTAATGGATCTAACATGTGTTTTGGACTAAATTGTTTTACTGGATTTTATTCGCTGGATCCTTACGGACAGATTGAGACCAAGCTTATGGTGAAATACAGAGTTTGACCTGGGCAGTCTTCAAAGGTAAGCTTTGTGCTTTTCCGTTTTGTGCTTTTCCGTATAAAAGCCCCATGTGCTCGGGGAGTGATTGTTTTGCAGGGAAATGAATTGCATAGTCAAAAAGAGGAGACTGTAAGGTTCCATTTGATGTGTAGATTGTCATGGTACATGATCGGGAATGTGTGTTTTCATGAGAAAAGAAAAAAAAAGTGAATGGGGGACCGCGTTTTATGTATACAGTAGTGGCGCGCGGTTCGTGCGCGTGTACGCGAGCTGTCGGCGCTACGGCGGGCCCGGGTGACCCTCAAGGTCTGCCGTAGCTAAAACAGGAAGTGCAATAGTGATTATCCACCTATGCGCCACGAATCCTACACACTGGCGCTTTAAGGCTACCTGATTGTTTTTATGTGTAAAATACTTGAGTTTGTGGTGTTTAATATTTATTATGCCTCAAAATTTGCTTTAGCATTAGCATTGAAACACAAACCTCTCTCTTTCTAAATGCAGCTGTGTCTGATTTTTAAATATTTATTCATTTTAGCATAACTCAGCAAAAACCCACAGACACAATTGGACAGGAAGTAGTGACACTAACAGTGCGGTTGCTGGACACTGTCGTGCACAGGGCTTATCGAACCTGTGACCATCTTGCTATGACGTGACTTTATTACTTCAAATTCCCATAGTAACTAAAGGACAGCGGTAGTCAGATTTACTCAAGTTCTTTTTTTTTTTTTTTTGGAGTTTTGGTTTCTCCTTCCTGGTTAATCTTAGGAAAATATCACTGACCCTCAAACTGCCCTCCGTGGATCGCAAGGCCGTTGGCGAAATGGGACTGGTCCACGGAGCCGCTAATGCTAATGCTAACGCTAATGCTAACAACACGCACCACGCAAAGATTACGCACAGGTAATCAAACTGTCAGATTTTGAGACCAAGTTATTCTAATGATTCTCATCCAAATCTTGTGGCTAAAATGAGCTAAAATGGCTAAGTGGCTAGCACTCGCGCGTCACAGCAAGAAGGTTCCGGGTTCGATCCCCGGGTCGCCCAGGCCTTTCTGTGTGGAGTTTGCATGTTCTCCCCGTGTCCGGGCACTCCGGTTTCCCCCATCAACCCAAAAACATGCTCCAGGTAAAATCCTCCAGCTGAGGTCCTGACCAAACCGAGCAATAAGATCATGGAGATGGTCCCTGGGTGCCTGAAAGATGAGCTTAAATAATGATTTCAATATGAGCATGATTAATATGCAGCCCTTATTATTACTGGAGTAATAAAGCAACATACATAATCAGGGGCAGGAGTCTGGGTCAGCACAGCTCCAGCGCAGTGTTAGATTTACTTTGTCATCTGCATTTGACTCATTTTGTGAATCATGAACATCTCCTCAGCCAACAGTTCTGTGGCCCCAGCACTGTTGTGTCACCATACAGGAGGCTGCAGATGAGAAAAGAAAATTCATATAAAACATTTCAAACAGTTTTCTCGTTGTTATATTAGATGTGATGGACATAACTGCCACAGGTGTCTAGTATCTACACCAGTATTGTGAGATATCTAGGCTATATGACTGTTTACTGTCTTATTGAGTAAACTTGTTTTTCTGTGTTGTGCAACCATGTAAAACTGTGTACGTAACTTTCTCCCATATGTCATCTATGGGGCTCCCAGTGTTGGGAAAGTTCATTTTCTACATGAACTAGTTCAAAGTTCAGTTCACACATTTCAAAATGAACTAGTTCATTCATAGTTCATAATTGTTTATAGTTAGTAGTTCGTTCATACTTCCAAAAGATGAATTAGTTCATAGTTCTTTTTTTCCCCCAATACCTTGTTGCAAGCTATTATTTTTCAATATCATTGCCAAAGCCCATATAGAACCATAGACAGCAATTATTATATCAGTTTTAAAGGGATAGGCCACCCCCAGGTCAAACTTGGGCATCTCCCCACAGTCCAGAGACTAAAATAAGTGGTGGAAAGCGTTTTCCTGGTCACCCAGCCATTGTCCGAGTCTGTCAGCACTGACCGCCGCGGTATCTGCAGCTACTCCGCATTAGACTGGAGTCTAACGTCGCCAGAGAAAGATTTCGGCCAAAAGGAATTAATTTGCTCGATGCGTTTCCCAATTACTTTCTGTGTAGTGCGCATTCATATCGAGTGAAAATAAATGTACAAATCAACACGGAGAGCTTGACTTGGTTATTTTGGGTGGGAACTATTTTTCAGTGTGGAAAAACACAGCCGAAGCACAGAGCACGCTGTGTAACAGGGGAACTCCCTTCCTGGTGCGTAACAGGGATTCCCCTGGCAGCGTGGTCTGTGCTTCGGCTTTCTTTTTCCGCACTGAAAAATAGTTCCCAGCCGAGGACCCAACAATAGTTGACCATTTTGCTTTTTTTTTTTTAACTTGGCGGCATACGTGCAATGTTCATTTTGTTTTAAGCATCTCCAACATGTCCGACTTCCGGATTATGACGTCACGTGAAAACACACTATAGCCATGTCCCAGGGCTATAGTGTGTTTTCACGTAACGTCATAATCCGGAAGTCGGCCATGTTGGAGATGCTTAAAACAAAATGAACATTGCACGTATGCCGCCAAGTTAAAAAAAAAAAAGCAAAATGGTCAACTATTGTCGGGTCCTCGGCTGTCAGAATAGGTCGGACAGAGAAAAACACCTGCAGTTCTATCATTTACCTAAAGTAGTGACCAAACAGGGGGAACAGAGAGAGCGATTATCAAAGGAAAGGAGGAGACACACAAGGCGACAGAGGCGGAAAGATGATGTTCATATTTTAATCTTTGCAAAACGTGAATATTTTGCAAAAGCAATATACTAGTACTTAAACATGTTACACATGTAATACAAGTATGCCTACCTTTGCCATCACAATACGCTTGTCTCCAATTTTCCACACTTTGTGCTCTCGTACCAGCCACAGTTGTTGTCTCCAGACCTTTAGAGCTCTGAAGGTTTTGTGCTGTATCAGGGGGAGAAGACCAGGTAGTTGACAATACCAGGATCGTTTACAGCAGCAGAATCGACAAATCGCCACTGTCACTGAACAAACTTGAATCCATCTCATGGATCTTCTTGCCCTGTTAATTTGAGTTTGTTCATATAACGCTCCTTTTCTTTGGCATCCAACTTATCTATATACACTGCCTGACAAAAGTATTAGGACGATTGTGTATTTCTGAACTTTCATAATGATAACAAGACGTATTGGTAATGACAACAAATCAATTTATTGATACAGTGGTACCTCACCTTACGAAATTAATTTGTTCCAGAAGTGGTTTCGTAATGTGAATTTTTCGTAAGTTGAGTAGCTATTTCAATGGAAAAAGCCTGATTCGTTCCAAGGCCCCGATCCAAGTTTTTTTTTTTACTTTTTTAAAAACTTTTTTTTATAGTGTAGGACTATGTTCTGCGTCCTGATTGGCTAAGAGACTGTAGAGCCAGGACTAAACGTGGAATAAACCAGGTCCAGACCAAGGTCTAAACCTGGACTGGACCAGGACTAAACCTGGACTAAACCAGGTCTAGACCAGGTGGATTAAAGCGCCGCGTGCGGGTCTATTTCCTGGTATCGTGCTAGCTCTGCCGGTGTACCTCACGAGTCACGGCTGAGGCGAGCAGCGAGGAGGGGAGGTGCCTCCCCGCACGCAGTCCGAGCTCATGAACGAACACATGCAAGAGCTGCGGTGGTTTAATCCTGGTTTAGACTCGTGCTCGCAGCCCCGCGCCGGGTCATGCTGCGCTATCACACACGTGTCTGCGCGCACACTTCTCCGCCCTCCCCCTTCCCCCCACACTTCACTATTAATACATTTTGGTGAAAATCTATGAAAGTTTGAGTGTTTAAACAGAGAGGAATGTGAGAAAAGTTTAAATTCAGTCTGAGAAAAGCGTATAATGTGTGTGGCTGAGCGCGCATTATTTGAATTTTTGAGATTTCACGTTTCGTAACTTGAATTTGCTTTCGTATCTAGAGACCAGAATTTAACATGAAGGCGTTTTGTAACTTGGAATTTTCGTTTGTTGGGTCATTCGTAAGGTGAGGTACCACTGTATATTCAAGCAAATTTCATCATGTGTAAAGGCAGATTATTGCAAAAATGTAACAATATCAAGTTAAATAGCTTTTTCATCCAAATAACCACCTTTGGCCTTAATCACAGCTTTACAAATTCGAGGAATTCTGTCCAACAATTTTTCAAGATATCCATCCTCTATAGTTTTCCACTCATCCTGAAGACATTTCCACAGGTGTTTAACGTTAGTCAGATTCCTGGAGCGCACTTTAATATCCAAACACTTTTTGGATGGGTGACAGGTCAGGAGACTGGGGCGGACGTGTCATAACCTGCAGTCGTTTGGACGAGTGCTTTGGCTCATTATCTTGCTGTAACCAGAAGTTTTGTCCAGAGTTCAGAAATACACAATCGTCCTAATACTTTTGTCAAGCAGTGTACAACTGGTCAACTGTGTCAGAAGTTTTGGATTCCGATGTGTAAGGTTTATTGCAAAATTTAGATTTTTTATTTTTTTATTTTTTTCTGCACAGTTGATTTATAAGTGTGTTTACTTTGAGTGAGCAATAACTCCAACATGGCCGCACATCCGGGTCATGGTTGCATTTTTCGAGTCCGCGAAAACACACTATAGGGCTTGACTAGCAGAAGTTTCCTCAAATACATGTTACCTCTTACGTGAATAATGTCTTTTTTTTTCCTTAATTTGTACTTTTCTCTATTTTGTACATTGTTTTTGATGTAACTGTCTTAGTAAAGCAAAAAATGAAACTGAACAAGGAAAATGGCATCTACAGCTTTATATGAGATCCAAATCCCCATAAGCCTGTCTTTATAATGCAATAACACAATACAGGAATTGAGAGACTAGGGCAGTTACTGTTGATGCCGTGGGCTTCACTCTTGACACGACTTTGACGCAAATGTCAAATTCTTGGAAAGCCTCGAGGCATATGGGAAATGCAGTCTGAAAAGAAGAGAAAAGATGTGTCACTATAAGCGAACAGACTCGTATACAGTATTTGTGAATATGAGCCTTTAAGGGTGACGAGAAAAACAATTCAGTCACAAAATTCAGTCACAATTTTTCCCTCATCAGTCATTATTTTCAGTTCAATTTTGTCTTTTTAAAAACATAAAAATGGCTTTCAATAGCGATTTCCTTCAAGGTGCACGGTGTAACTGCGTAACTTTTTTTGGTGGAGGGTCAGCCATCTGCTTGTTTCCATGGTGATGTAATTGCTTTGCCTGAGGTGTTTCACAGTATGGGAGTAAACAACTATATCTTGTATTTATTCAATTACAGGTGTTTTAATTTGTCAAAACGTCTGCATTATTTCTGTGAGAGGGTCCACTTCTCCACAGATCTGACCTGTAACTTGGCCTGTTTGTCTCCGTGGAAATAGATGTAAATGTAGAACATTTCAGCAAAAAAAGTTACACAGTGCACCTTTAACATAAAAAAATATGTATTGTATGCATTGAATCATCAAACCAGTCCTATATCACAATATATATTGGAGTTTTGTTTTTTTTTTTTTACTTTTAATACTCGAGGCTAGCTAAGGAACTAGCGATGGAGCTTTCAGTTGCTACAGATTTTTTCCACCATATAACCTCCTGGGACCCGTCCATTCATTTGTGTCCTTTATGCAAACTCTCTGTGTGGAGTTTGCATGTTTCTCCCCGTGTCTGGATGGGTTTTCTCCGGGCACTCCGGTTTCCCCCATCAACCCAAAACATGCACCATAGGTACCTCCAGCTTAGGTCCTGACCAAACCGAAGCAAGAAGATCATGGAGATGGTCCCCGGGCGCCCTAATGTGTGTGCTGCCCACTGCTCCTAATATATGTATATATATATAGGATGGGTTAAAATGCAGAGAAGAATTTCTCCAGTGTGAGATCAATAAAGTCACTTCTCTTCTTATAGTGGACATCGAGTGAACCAGTCTGTCAAAAATAAATAATACATCAAAATAAATATAAAATAAAATAAAAACTAAAATAAATAAATTAAAAAAAATAATAATAATAATAAATACAAATAAATAATACATCAAAATAAAAATAATAAAAATACTAAAATAAATATATAAATATAAATTAATTAATTAATACAAATTAAATAATACATAAAAATAAAAAGAAATAAAAAAAAAACTAAAATAAATAAATAAATAAATAAATAAATAAGAAATTAAAAGGGAGACTTAAAACTATTTGAGGTGACTAGAAGCTTGTCAGAGAAAAAAATGTTTTTGTGAGGTTGTTAACTTCACGTGGATTTAACACCAAAATGTCCCCGACGTCCATTACAGAGGACATGTTAGAACATTATGAATACAAATAAAATTAACAAAATGTAAATGCTGAGGTGTTCATTTACCTCCAAATACAAAATTAAAATAATAATAATAATAATAATAATAATAATAATAATAATAATAATAATAATAATAATAATAATCATTCAGATACAGACGCTCGTCAACTTACGAACGAGTTACGTTAGTTGAATTTGTTCGTAAGTCGTTATAAACATGTTTAAGGCTTGTATAAGTTATCTATATGGATTTGTACTGCATTTAAATAACACTAATATCACTAATAACACAATAACACTAATAAATAACACTAAATAATACTAATATGCTTTTTAAAAATATGGAAAACTGATGAGATAAAAAGAAGAGAGGGACACAGAGGCAAACGCAGTCAGCTGAGAGAGAGAGAGAGCGCGAGTGTGTGAATGTATGTGTGAGACTGTGTGTGTGTGTGTGTGTGTGTGTGTGTGTGTGTGTGTGTGTGTGTGTGTGTGTGTGTGTGTGTGTGTGTGTGTGTGTGTGTGTGTGGGTGTGTGTGTGTGTGTGTGTGTGTGTGTGTGTGTGAATGTATGTGTGAGACTGTGTGTGTGTGTATTTACCTCCTATTTTCCTTGAGCTCTTGGGGAAAGCGTTCGGCAGCTGCTTTATCTGCTGTCTCTCCACTCACGGACACGTGATGAAGATTTGCCCTCTTCTTAAAATGTGCAAACCAGCCATGGCTGCAGAAAAGGTTTCTTCCGCAGCACTTTCTCCTGCCTTAGCCTTAAGGTCATTAAAAAGCGATATGGCCTTCTTACTGATCAGCATAAGGCTCAAAGGAACACGCCGCTGCCGCTGATTTTTGAGCCAAATACAGTGGTACCTCACCTTACGAATGACCCAACAAACGAAAATTTCAAGTTACGAAACGCCTTCACGGTAAATTTTTGTCTCTAGATACGAATGAAATTTCAAGTTACGAAACGCGAAATCTCAAAAATTCAAATAATGCGCGCTCAGCCACACACATTATACGCTTTTCTCAGACTGGATTTAAACTTTTCTCACATTTGTCTCTCGTTTAAACACTCAAACTTTCATAGATTTTCAACAAAACGTATCAATATTGAAGTGTGGGGGGAAGCGGGAGGGGGGAGAAGACTGCGCGGTCACGTGTGCGCAGCATGACCCCGCGCAGAGCTGACAGCAGGACTAGACCAAGATCTAAACCTGGACTGGACCAGGACTAAACCAGGACTAAACCAGGACTAAACCAGGACTAAACCAGGACTAGACCAGGTGGATTAAAGCGCCGCGTGCGGGTCTATTTCCTGGTTTCTCACGAGTCACAGCTGAGGCGAGCAGCGAGGAGGAGACCGCAGGCAGTCTGAGCACATGTGAGCGAGAGCCATGCAAGAGCCGCGGCTCCTCTAGACCTCCTCTAGACCTGGTCAGGTCTAGACCTGGTCAGGTCTAGGTCTAGAGGAGCCGGGGTAAACCTGGACTAAACCAGGAGGAGCCGCGCTCACATGCGCTCAGACTGCGTGCGGTCCCCTCCTCCCTGCGGTCTCCTCCTCGCTGCTCGCCTCAGCTGTGACTCGTGAGAAACCAGGAAATAGACCCGCACGCGGCGCTTTAATCCACCTGGTCTAGTCCTGGTTTAGTCCTGGTTTAGTCCAGGTTTAGTCCAGGTTTAGTCCTGGTTTAGTCCTGGTCCAGTCCAGGTTTAGACCTTGGTCTAGTCCTGCTGTCAGCTCTGCGCGGGGTCATGCTGCGCACACGTGACCGCGCAGTCTTCTCCTCCCTCCCGCTTCCCCCCACACTTCAATATCGATACGTTTTGTTGAAAATCTATGAAAGTTTGAGTGTTTAAACAAGAGACAAATGTGAGAAAAGTTTAAATCCAGTCTGAGAAACCAATCAGGACAGAACACATTGTAACAACACTATAAAAAAGTTACACTATATAAAAAAAAAACTTGGATCGGGGCCTTGGAACGAATCAGGCTTTTTCCATTGAAATAGCTACTCAACTTACGAATTTTTCACGTTACGAAACCACTTCTGGAACAAATTAATTTCGTAAGGTGAGGTACCACTGTACCAAGAAGTTTCTCCATCTCTTCCATGAGTTTCCCTCTCTTCTTCTTGCTTATGATGGTGGATTGCATACCCGCTGCACTTTTCACATGCTCCATAATGCGGTCCTTTTGTTTATATATCGTACCAATTGTCGAACGGTTCACGTTGTACGCGTGTGCCACATTCACCATCTTCTCACCAGCATCAAGTTTCTTTATTATCGCCACCTTCTTTTCAAATGAGATGGCTGCCGCTTTTTCACAGAAGCTTCACTAGAAGCTTTTCGCTTTTCACCAACCATATTGGATTACTGTACGCATGCAAGAAAAACAACAAAGTTCATAACACCGCACCGTAGTAACACCGTAGTACGCCCACTCAGTTGAAGTTCTGAACACTTCTACTGAGTGGGCGTGACGCTTGGGGGATGCTGCGCAGCCCCTGCCTGTGCGTCAGCGGCGGAAATACGCACTACGTACTGTACCCGGAAGTCGGAATAGGCGCTAAATACAAAAAACTCACTTGCGTACATGTACAGCGCTTTTGCCCAAACATTTAACTTTTTTTTTTTTTTTTTTTTGACCCTGTTTGTAACTCCGAAAGTTCGAAAATCGAATGTTCCTATGTCGAGGAGCATCTGTACACTTGTTTTCTTCAGGTCCCAGGAGGATATGGCAGCAAATGTGGCAGAAGATCTTCCAAACCAAACACCAGAACAGAGTAAGAGCGAGGCCTTTCCTGTTGTGTTCAGCTGGTGCCCCCTGGACACTGCTGTGAGTTTGCCGGACACGGAGGAGGGACACCTGCTCTTCCACAGGATCTTCTGACCCTCCCTGACCAGTCCTCCTGTTAAACTGCACTGAGACCTTTAACTGAGAAATAAAGGCCACTGAGACGTGTAGTGGAAATGTTTCAACAACATCAACTGCAACACTTTGCTGCAGCAGGATCAATAAAGTATCTGTCTGTCTGCCTCCTCAAATTTCATCCACATGTTTAATGTCCTCTGTCTGCTCCAAACCTCACGCTTTTATTGACAGAGGACTGGCTGCAGACCTCTCAATTAAAAAGAACCAAGCATATCTTTAACATTAGGAGCATTAACATCAGATTAGTACAATAATCTGATCACTGTTCAGTAGTGGATTATTCAAGTATTTGGGAGATAAAGTCATACATAATTTAACTAATACATAACTTTCAACCTTTAAAATGTTCTCTAATCATTAACAACATGCAGATAACCCCATTAGATGCTGGCCAGGGATCCAGAATATACTTCTAAAATATTTTAAAGATGTGAGTTGGGTTACAGGTGAATCTCCCAGAGTTCCAATGAGTGTGATTGACAGGTGTGATCGGGTTAAAGACTCTGAACAAACTGCCCCCGATATGCCACTGTTACAAACTTTGTCCAAGAGAGAACTTATCTACCCAGACTTTTAGCACACAGTAATGCAATGACACTTTGCACTATTTGTTTTTATTTTATTGTTTAATGTTTTCCATGTTTTCAGACCGCTGATTTGATTGGAAAAGCGCTGTGGGCACCTTGAGTGTTGTAAAGGGCTCTATAAATAATAACTGTCTGACTGATTGATTGATTGACAGGCCTGTCCGTATCAGAAAAAGTAAAAGGGGACTGAAAAAAGATGGTGTATTTCTACAGAATCAATGAGCAAAGCCCTAAGCTCTGCTCATCTGAGGTGAGAGAAATGTGATTTTATTTGTAAATGAACTCCTTCGTTTCACACTTCGCATCACTGAAACAAACACATCTGATTGGACGACCATGTTTGACTGGGCTGGAGGTGCGACAGAGGGTGCAGGGACCAGACTGATGTCAATCTATATAGAAAATACACAGATATTCTGGGTTTAACAGACAAGTGAGATGAAACTGTTAAACATCCTGTATTATGCAAAACTGACTCTTGTGAGCTTTAAAGGAGAATTAAAGGTCCCATGGCATAAAATTTTCACTTTCTGAGGTTTTTGAACGTTAATGTGAGCTCCCCTACCCTGTTTAGCCCCCCCCCCCCCCCCCATGGTTAAAAGTTGCGAAATGTCTAAACTGAGCATTTGCGATCCTTTTCTGCGTTACAAAAAATCAGAGCTCAAACGGGCGATTTTGAACAAGGCACCTTATTGACGTCAGATCGAAAAAGAAATGCAAATGCAGTTCCACCCCCGTCTGTCTGTACTCAGCGTCTCTGTAAATCACGCCCAGAGAGTTTGGACTGCGAATGCGCTAGGCAATGCGAAATGCGTTTTTTTTATTTGCCTGGAGGCACGTCCGAGTGTTTCTAGGCTCGGAAGTCCTTTATCTGAGCCTCTGGACCTTTGAACAGCAGTGGTTTAACTTTATTTTCTGTGGAAATGTGTTTATTTTTCAATGGAACGCTTCAAATCTCTCCCCCCGTGCAAAAACACGGAAATGGATCAGCTGAGAGCTGAGAGCAGAGAGCGAAAGTTTGGCCACGCCCCCACCCTCTACTATAGGCCATCTCTTTTCTCCTCATTTACATTCAAGCAACAACGCCCAGAATAAAGTGTTTGAGAGAGATATTTATGACTCTTTCTCATCTTATCTCTGTTTCTCATGCACTGAGTGTTGATTTTGAAGAAGGATTCATTTACAGTATTAGGGAACCATTAAGGAGCCATATAAAAGCATCAAGAAGTACCATGTCATGGGATCTTTAACGTTTTTTTTTACAATCTGAGCCTTATTTCGGTAATAAAACAAGTTGTTTTACTCACCCATAGCACTTTGGTGTCATATGGAGCACTTCCAGAGATGTTTATATCCGTAACACAAGTTCTCGGGGCATATAATATATGCCCCGAGCGGTCTCCAAATAACACAAACTTTAGCACTTTTCAAATCATAGAAGCTCGATGTCTTAGTCTACACTTTCGTTTGAGTCAAAAGTGGCCTGTAATCCGAGATTTATCCATAGTTTTGAGTAGATGAGGAGGCCAGTGCGCATGTGCGGAGTCACAGTTTATTTCACTCTCAGCTCCCGGGACCCAAACATGAAACGCAAAGCTGTAAATTATGGATAAATCTCAGATTACAGGCCACTTTTGACTCAAACAAAAGTGTAGACTAAGACATCGAGCTTCTATGATTTGAAAAGTGCTAAAGTTTGTGTTATTTGGAGACCGCTCGCGTTACGGATATAAACATCTCTGGAAGTGCTCCATATGACACCAAAGTGCTATGGGTGAGTAAAACAACTTGTTTTATTACTGAAATAAGGCTCAGATTGTAAAAAACGTTAATTCTCCTTTAAGCCATGTTGAAATATTATCTCCTCAAAAACAGACCTGGATTTGGGTTTTGTTTTATTCACACACGTTTGAATATAGGCCTTTTAAAATGAATAAAAAAACTCCATAAATCAGACGTAATCTACAGATCAGATCCACATAAGACACATTCAGGTCAAAGGTCAAACAAGTTGCCGCTCAAAGTCAAACGCTCACTCCCCCGTTATTCCCAGTAGTGGCTCGCTTCATTATAAAACAGCTGGCTACTGCCCCCGGTGTCTGTGTGCGGTGCTGCATTGATTGGTGGAAAAGTGAATGGGTTTTAAAAAAAGTCATATTGATTCGCTGATGAAAGCTGCCAGTGCTGACTGCAGACACGACGCGCCCCAACACACACTCTGTACAGTCTGATGGAGCCACTTGAGTTAATGAGGGCCTATTGTCCACTACTGCCAGCTCTGAAAGTACTTAATATTAAAGCTGCATTGTGGAACTTTTTCGGTGGAGGGTCCTTCAAACACTTTTCTCCTTGGAGATGTTATTGCTTTGGCTGGAATGTTTTACAGTATGGTATTAAACCTTTCTATCTTCATAAAGAACAAACCAGACCAGTTAGAATGCTTAAAAGGCTTTGCTTTTTAAGGTATTTTTGTTCAATAAAACCACCTGTAATTGAGTAAATATAAGGTAGAGCTGTTTAATGTCATACTGTGGAATATTCCAGGCAGAGTAATGACATATTTATAGAAACAAGCAGGTGACGGACCTTACACCAGAAAAGTTACACAATGTACCTTCAAACACATTCACATTCAAACGATGAAAAATGAAATGAAAGAGGCAGCTGGTGTCATGGGATTATCTTTATTTTATCTTAAAATTACACACACATTTTCTATATAAATTGTGCATCTATTCAAAATTTCAATGTTCAAAGTCAGCTTTATTGTCAAAAAACATATGTACACTGCCTGACAAAAGTATTAGGACGATTGTGTATTTCTGAACTCTGGACGAAACTTCTGGTTCCAACAAAATAATGAGCCAAAACACTCGTCCAAACTGTGTCAGGGTCATTTGGAGACGTGTGAACAGTGTCATCGACTGCAGGTTATGACATGACCGCCCCAGTCTCCTGACCTGTCACCCATCGAAAAAGTATTTGGATATTAAAGTGCGCTCCAGGAATCCGACTAACGTTAAACACCTGTGGAAATGTCTTCAGGATGAGTGGAAAACTATAGAGGATGGATATGTTGAAAAATTGTTGGACAGAATTCCTCGAATTTGTAAAGCTGTGATTAAGGCCAAAGGTGGTTATTTTGAAAAGCTATTTAACTTGATATTGTTACATTTTTGCAATAATATGCCTGTACACATGATGAAATTGGCTTTAATATATCAATAAATTGATTTGTTGTCATTACCGATACATCTTGTTATCATTATGAAAGTTCAGAAATACACAATCGTCCTAATACTTTTATCAGGCAGTGTACATGTTGCACACACAGGGTTTGAAATCGCAGCGCCCCCTAGGCCCACAGTGAACATAAAACATCTGATAAACAAGACAATAAACACCATGACTAAAACATCACATATACCCACAGCAAAAGTACAGCAAACTTGCATATAATAAAAATATATAAAACACACAATGTGTAGCATAATAAAGCTCAAATGTTGTAATTTAAGCAGCAGTGTCAGTGTCATTTAAGTGTCATTTAAGCAGCAGTGTCATTGGGGGAGGGAGGGCAGGTCAGAGAGAGAGTTCAGCATCCTGACAGCTGGGTGGATGCTATCAAGATCTAATTATTTTTTCACTTGTTGTTTTCGTTGGTGACAGGTGAAGATTGCACACATTTTTAAGTCTGAGAACCTGCCTGCTGTAAATCCTTTATTATTAAACAACAGCATGATTTAAAGTCCAGATATGGTTCAAAAAAGTTCAGATTAGGCAAGTAGTGACTATTTTTAAATGGCCTATATTGCCATCCATCCATGAAGGATGGTTTCTCTGTTTTTTAAACTCCATACACCTTCATCTCTACTGAACTAAATGTAGTGAGACGCGCACCTTAACCATCGGGCCAATCACGTAGCGCCCCAAGCCTTGATGAGGGAGACTGGTTTCACCTGTTGCACTCTCTCCTCACCTCTGGCATCCAACACGGTGTAGCAGCCACTGGGACAAGAAGGCTCCGTGTTTTATATTAACGTAAACCCGCTCAATTCCCGGTCTACGGTCGTGACTTAAAGCTGCGGCGCGTTGCTCCGTCCTGCCTTCTTGGTGAGTGGAGGCGTATTCATTCATAAAACTGGTTACACTGGGTCTAAACCGCTACTTCTGTAGGCCGTGTCTGTGTGCAGGCTGTCCCTGGCGGGTGCGTGTACAAACTGTATTCGGTGAGTAATAAACCGGGATTTCATTCCTAGAATGTACTCGTTCTGAGTTCCCTTATCATGCGTCGCTCCGGCAGGCTTAGGCCTAGTCCCCACGACAACGTTCCTGTTTTTTTTTTTACCCGGGGTGAAAAAAAGTCTCGTCCACACACGTGTTGGATCAGAAAACATTCGCGTCAAGATGAGCACGGAGCGCTGAGTGAAAATGATGTAGTACATATGTCACACCGATAAGTGGCGCTGTAAACCGGAAAGAGCCAGAGCCGCCGGAAACGCAAGACTACAAAGAGCACATAGGCATAAAGTTCTTTCTCTTTCATAAACAAGCAAACACGTGTACTTTGGGGACCGTCAAAAAAAGCGAATTTATTTTGTCTCCCTGCTCCACCAATGTAGCAGGGACTCACTCCGGTAATGTGAAAATGCTGACCGTCCCTAACATAGACAGACGCCACAGAACAACGATTTGCGCTGCGTGAGCAGAGTTTTTGCCTATATATCGATAGTTAGTATTACTTGCTATCATTTTATTAGATAGACATTAACAAGTAGAACTCTCGTTAACCTTGGTCGTGTTATTTTTTAGGCAAAATGCTTGTTTGGATCTTACTACGGGAATGTTAAACATACTCGGACATTATGTTGGCTTTTTGGCGAGAATATACAACCGGGACCATCACAACGGGCAGCTATATATTTTTGTGTGTGATACTGCATGTGCCTGTTTGTAAAAGGTAAATTTTCATTCAATAAAAAAGACAAGAAATGGTTGCTCTTTTTCTTTATTTACAGCACACAACACACTCAAATTGGTATGGGCTCCTCGACCAAAAGCACACTCGATTACCATGCGGGACGTGTGCATGGTCCTCTGCTGTTGTCGCAATGCATTGCATATGAACAGAGTTTGATGCAGCAGTGCCAATAAACTTCCAAAAGTCTGCAAAAGATACTGAAGTCCATTGTCCGCCATGGCTGTTGTTATCTGGTCATTACCTGCGGAAGGCGCAGGGTTACACCCTCTGGTCACCGGTCACGTGATGATTACGGCAGCGCGACGTCATCATTTTCTCACCTGCCGCGCTTTTTTGCCGCCCACATGCCAACGCGACGGGGGGCGTTCTCCGACTTCTCCACTCTGGAACCCGTTTTTGAAAAACTCCGTTCTTGCCCCCAAAAACGCCGGCGCCGTCTGGACGACAGGCCCAAACGTACACAAACTTCCCCGTTTCCTCAAAAAAACGTTGTCGTGGGGACAGGCCCTTAGGCAGAGCAGGTGTGTCCTGCGTCCCCCCTCCCCCCTCTTGTTCCGAGCGGAGCGTCTCCTCGGTGAGTGCACGGGGCCGTGCCCATTTATTAAATCTTCCTGTTGGGTCTTAAATTTACCTTTTTTTTCAGGCTTTTGAGTTCCCGCGGGCCTCCCCTGTGGGATTGGGTCATCCCCTCTGTGCGTGTGCGTGTGTGTGTGTGCGCGCGCGTGCGTTGTTTAAAAAAATATATATTAATATGGAATAATAAAAATGTTTGTACCATTTTGTAAACTGGTGTCTTGCCTACTGCTTTTGAATTACCCCCCCACTCGGTCACTACATACTGGTAAAAGGAGCTGTTAATCTGAAAGCTGCCGCTTCATGACATCACAACGTGGACCAGACGATTTTGAGCGCTGGAGATGTAGACATAATAATAAACCTGAGTTACTCAAACGTGTGAATGAAACACAACTCCAGGTATCTTTTGAGGAGGTAACAACATTATAACATGACTAAAAGCTCACAAGAGTCTGTTTTGTTTAATATTGGACCTTTACGAGGAGACTGCATCATCGCCCTCAGGAAAAGTTCCTTTGTTCGTGCTGCCTCGGATTGGAACCTCACAACCATCAGATCCGCTAACACTTACCAAACCTTTAAAATACACTTAGAACAATGGCTAATTACAAACCAGATCTGTGAACATTGAGTTTATCCGCTGTCGCTGCCCCCTGCAGGCCTCTTGCCCTGTGTGCGATTGTCGTGTGTGTCTGTGTGCGATTGTCGTGTGTGTCTGTGTGCGATTGTCGTGTGTGTCTGTGTGCGATTGCCGTGTGTGTCTGTATTTGATTTCGTTATGAGTGGTGGTTTGTAGCTGAATGATTGTTGTGAGTCTGCCATCTTATGTAATACTGTAAATATTTTTCAACTGTTTTATATGTATTTATTGTATTGTAATTTTTATTCTTGTTTTTAGGTGGACAGTGTCTGCTGTCAAGGGGCTCAAACGATCAAGATCAAAGTCAGCTTTATTGTCAATTCTGCCATATGTGTTCAACATACAGTGAATCGAAATTTTGTTTCTCTCTGGTCAGGTAGTGCAAAAAGACAGTGTACAAAATACAATATAAAGACAAAACACAACAAAAACTATCTAAGACAGAAATCTAAATCTAAACTAAAGTCTAAGATCTAAAATCTGAAAGCAGTGCAACATAATAAATAAATACCTATATACAGATGTCCAAAGTGTGCAGTGTGCATCAAAAATGTGCAATGGAAGATACAGCAGTGAAATGGTCATGTGCAGTAGAATGTGCATTGAAGTTAAGATAAAAATAAATGTGCAACAGTAGAAATTCTAGTGCAATAACAGGAGTAAACAACAGTACAACAGGAGTAAAATCCAGTAGTAAATGTAAATGTGCAACAGTCGTCCTTAGCAGCAGTTTCTTAAAGTGTCTAGAGTGATATGTCTTTTTATGGAATACAGGTTATGCCAATATGGGGGGTGGGAGACGGGTAAGGTGAGAGTTCAGCCTCCTGACAGTCTGGTGGATGAAGCTGTTTGACAGTCTGGTGGAGTGAGCCCGGAGACTCCGGTACCTTCTCCCCGAGGGCAGGAGGCTGAACAGGCTGTGTGCGGGGTGGCTCGGGTCACCCACAATGCCGGACGCTCTGTGGGTGAGGCGGGTGTTAAAAATGTCTAGGAGGGAGGGGAGAGGGACACCAGCGATCCTCCCAGCTGCATTCACTATGTGCTGCAGGGCTTTCCTGTTCTGTTCCCCCGTACCACACATTGATGCAGCTGGTCAGGACGCTCTCAATGGTGCCTCTGTAAAAGGTGGTCATGATGGGTGGAGGGGCTCCAGCTCTCCTCAGTTTGCGGAGGAAATAGAGGCGCTTCTGAGCCCTCTTTGCCAGTGATACAGTATTCACTGTCCAGGAGAGGTCCTCACTGATGTGCACCCCCAGGAATTTGGTGCTGCTCACCCTCTCTACAGCAGCACCATTGATGGACAGTGGGGGGTGCTGGGTGGGGCCTCTCCAGAAGTCAATAACAATCTCCTTGGTCTTTTCAACATTCAGAAGGAGATTGTTATTGCTGCACCACTGGGTCAGAAGGCTCACCTCACTCCTGTAGTTTGTCTTATCGTTATTAGAGATGAGACCCCCCACAGTCGTATCGTCCGCAAACTTCACTATGTGATTGGTGCTGAACGCTGGTGAGCAGTCGTGGGTCAGCAGAGTGAAGAGCATCGGACTGAGCACACAGCCCTGGGGGCAGTCTAATGCAGCTTGAGGTGTTTCTGCCGACCCGCACTGCCTGTGACCTCTCACTGAGGAAGTCCAGCAGCCAATTACACAGTGAGGTCTGAAGCCCCACGTGGTCCAGTTTGATAATGAGCTGCTGTGGGATTATAGTGTTGAATGCTGAACTGAAATCTATGAACAGCATTCTCACATATGAGTCCTTATTGTCCAGGTGGGTGAGGGCTGGGTCAAGTGCAGAGCAGATTGCATCCTCGGTGGAGCGGTTGGCCCGGTATGCAAACTGGAATGGGTCTAGGGTGGGGGGGAGGATGGATTTAATGTGTGCCATGACTAGCCGTTCAAAGCACTTCATGATGATGGGGGTCAGTGCAACAGGGCGATAGTCATTAAAAGTGGCTGGAGTGGGCTTCTTTGGCACAGGAACGATGGCAGTGGTTTTGAAGCAGGAGGGAACGACAGCCTGGCTCAGAGAAGCATTAAAGATGTCTGTGAAGACATCCTTGAGCTCCTCTGCACAGTCTTTCAACACACGACCAGGGATGTTGTCCGGGCCTGCAGCCTTGCGGGTGTTGATCCTGGAGAGTGTCCTCTTCACGCTGGCTGCAGACACACACAGGGGCTGGTCGTGGGGAGGTGGTGGAGTTTTTTTGGGGCCGGGTGTCGTTTCGTGCCTCAAACCTTGCAAAGAAGCTGTTGAGGTCATTGAGCAGGGTGATGTTGTTGTCACAGGTCTGTGGCAAGGGTTTGAAGTCCGTGATGTTCTGGATGCCCTGCCACAGACTCCGTGTGTCCCTGCTGTCTCTAAAGTGTCCGGTTATTTTCTGTGTGTATTTGTGTTTTGCTTTCCTGATGCCACGGGACAGGTTGGTTCTTGCTGCCTTCAGATGTGTGACATCCCCGGCTCTGAAGGCAGCGTTCCTGGCTCTCAAGAGTCTGTGAACCTCCCCTGTCAGCCATGGCTTCTGGTTAGCCCTGGTAATGATAGTTCTTGTGTGTGTGACATCACCAATGCATTTGGTGATGTAGGAGGTCACAGTGTCTAGAGATGAAAAATAGCCTTTCGCTAATTCTGGCATATTTACAGAAATGTTGATTAATATGCACTGTCCCTGAAATAAATACATACATAAATGTACTAATCATAAAGGTCCAATATTGTGGTCTGTCTCCACAAAATGAATGCAAGTCCAAGTAAAACCCACCGTGCGTGATCTTATATAGGGTTCCAGTTGACGTGCAAGTCCATATGAGGAGCATTCTTGGATTTGGGAGCAGAGCTGGAGCTTGAGGCAGGAATTTAGGCTGGTTTAGTTCAGGCCCGTGACCCCAGTGACCTCTCCTGACTTTAATCAGGCTGATCCCAGAAAAGCAGTGGGAACCAAAAGCCTTACATTCCTTTATGTGGAGGTAAGTGTATACAACAACAGCAATGAGTGTTTGAGGAGCAATGAGGTTTTTAAAATATATATATTTCTCCACAGTGTGATGCAATAGGGGATGTACAAGTACAGGCACTGACTAATGTAATGTTAAAAGATTGCTGAATGAAAACAATGTATGATTGATAAAGAAAATGAAAATAGTTTTAGTGTGGCATGTAGGGCTCTTTTATACCAATCAAGAAGCAATTTGCAAAGAAAAGGTGAAAAATATGTTGAAAATTACAGGAAGTAGAGAGTTCTTCTTTAGAAAGTCCCACACTGATGACATCATACTGGAGAGAATTCTGTCCAAAATTTTTGTCACAATTTACATGCAAGAGACATTTTCTGACACTTAAACCATACCAAAATGGGACAGGTGGAGCCCATGAAGCCACTCCCGTCACACTACACAAATTACGCACACAGATTAATTACAAAGATTACAGTTATTCAACAAAAATGTAAGTTTTGCAATAGTTAAACATAGGGATGCAAATTATCGATTAATTCATTAATCTATAGTTGACTGACCTTATCGATCGACTTACGATTAACTGATTTCACCTGAATTTGGGTGTTTCAATAGGGTCTTTAAGAATATAAGCTATAGTAACATAAAACTGAGTCAAAAATATATCATAGTATTATTATATTGTATATTCCTCAATTAATTATTCCTTAGTAAAAAGCAGACAAATGTATTGATGCTGAATAACAAAATACATTCTTTATTGAAAATAAATTGAGGACTGGCTCAGTTGTTGCACTTGCAGCATGGAAATCTTGAAATTAAAAGGAACAGAAGAAATTAAATAACAGAATGTTATTTAGTCTACATATTATGATGAAACCAGTGAATCCAGGCTATTTTTAGGACATTCTCAACATTTATTTTGAACTAGGGCATCAACAATATTTCTCTCCCTTAATCTGTGAAGGGTTACAGTACAAAATATACATTTCACAGGGCCCCTGGACACAGCATAAAACATTACAGGGCCTCAAACCAGAACAATCAAGAAATTATAAAAGCATGTAAGTGACATGCTTTTATCATTTCAAAAATATATGGTTCTAGGTCCAGCTCTACTGTGA
Source organism: Paratrypauchen microcephalus (assembly GCA_036785185.1). Lineage (NCBI taxonomy): Eukaryota > Metazoa > Chordata > Actinopteri > Gobiiformes > Gobiidae > Paratrypauchen > Paratrypauchen microcephalus. The sequence continues at coordinate 3,212,534 of JAVJIX010000067.1, read as the reverse complement.
GTTGTACGGCAACATCCAGAGAGGAAAGGGTTACATGATGTAACGCTATGGTCTTTCTCACGAGTGGGTTCACATCTCGTGTTCACATTCCAGAGTAACGCCCTCTAGCGATTAGTTACAATTAATGCATTTTGTTCGGCCAACGTCTTGATCGACAATTAATTGTAAGTCGATTAATTGTTGACATCCCTAGTTAAACATAACAGCCATATTTCTGGGATACATCTAAAAATAGCCTAAATTAGGTAAGTTTCAATGACAGTGATGAGATATGCATTATTAATCAAGGATTTTTATATTGCCCAGAAATGACATTTAAGTAATTTAAGTAAGGGAATGCATTTAAGTCAGTTTATTAAAAAAGACATCTCTCCTTTGAGAAAACATGGTTTGAAGAAGTGAAGAAGTGAACTTTATTGATCTCACACTGGAGAAATTCTTCTCTGCATTTTAACCCATCCTATATATATACATATATTAGGAGCAGTGGGCAGCACACACATTAGGGCGCCCGGGGACCATCTCCATGATCTTCTTGCTTCGGTTTGGTCAGGACCTAAGCTGGAGTACCTATGGTGCATGTTTTGGGTTGGTGGGGGAAACCGGAGTACCCGGAGGAAACCCACCCAGACACGGGGAGAACATGCAAACTCCACACAGAAAGGCTCGGGCGACCCGGGGATCGAACCCAGACCATGCATGCAAACTCCACACAGAACACACACGGAAAGGTCTGGGCGACCCGGGGATCGAACCCGGAACCTTCTTGCTGTGAAGCAAGAGCGCTAACCACTCTGCTACCGTGCCGCCACGGTATTTGATTGTTATTAAACAATCAAAGGTTTTGATGAGGCAACAGTATTATAACATGATTAAAAGCTCACGAGTAAATTTTATGTAATACAGGCACTTTAAATATTGTGAATATAAATAATAAAATACAAATAATAATCTCACAAGCAGTTATATATTTCTATAAAGCCAAGGACCTTAATGTTAAATGTCAAATGCTTTTCTCCATGGAGACAAAGTTATTGCTTTGTCTCGAATGTTTCACAATATGGCATTAAACCTTTCTATGTTCATGAAAACTAAACCAGACCAAGTTACAGGTCAGATCTGTGTAGAGGCGATTCCGCTCCCAGTCAGAATGCCTGTTTTTCTAGGTATTTTTGAGCTATAAAACCTGTAATTGAATAAATGTAAAGTAGAGCTGTTTAATGTCATATTGTGATACATTCCAGGCAGAACAATGACATCTCCACAGAAACAAACAAGCAGGTGATGAACCCGCAACCAAAAAGTAACGTAGTGCACCGTTAAAGCTTACTGTATTAAACCTGGCTGGATTTCTCCTCTCTGGGGGTGAGCGGTGGGCTACACTAGGCCTGTATTGTTCCAGTTTCCAGCTCGTTCCAGTGATTGTGTGTAGCTCAGAACAGGGTCTTTGTTTTGTCACGCTTTCTCACTGTACTCCGCTTTTGTGGCTCATTCCAAACGGTTTGGATTGGAGCTAGCAGCCTGTACACTCCTTTAGCGCGATCATATTCAGTTGCCAATGAGAAAATGTTAGGAAAATGTTATCTTAAAAGACAACGCGAGTTGAAAGCAGCGATGCAAAATCTATGGCCGTTTTCTGAGTTTTCAAGCAAAATCAAGAATATATCAAGGTAAGCTTTATTCAATTTGTCCAGGTTTTTCAAAATATGTCACTGTTATATAAGAAAATAAAATGTAGTCGTCAGTACAGACGCTCCTCAACCTACGAACGAGTTGCGTTCCGAACGCCCGTTCGTTAGTTGAATTTGTTCGTAAGTCGTTATTACATGTTTAAGGCTTGTATAAGTTATCTATATGGATTTGTACTGCATTTAAAAAACACTAATATCACTAATAACACAATAACACTAATAAATAACACTAAATAATACTAATATGCTTTTTAAAAATATGGAAAACTGATGAGATAAAAAGAAGAGAGGGACACAGAGGCAAACACAGTCAGCTGAGAGAGAGAGAGAGAGCGTGTGTGTGTGAATGTATGTGTGTGTACTGTGTGTGTGTGTGTGTGTGTGAATGTATGTGTGTGTGTGTGTGTGTGTACTGTGTGTGTGTACTGTGTGTGTGTGTGTGTGTGTGTGTGTGTGTGTATGTGTGTGTACTGTGTGTGTGTGTGTGTGTGAATGTATGTGTGTGTGTGTGTACTGTGTGTGTGTGTGTGTACTGTGTGTGCATGTGTGTGTGTGTGCATGTGTGTGTGTGTGTATGTGTGTGTACTGTGTGTGTGTGTGTGTGTGTGTGAATGTATGTGTGTGTGTGTGGACTGTGTGTGTGTGTGTGTGTGTGCATGTGTGTGTGTGTGTGTGTGTGTGTGTGTATGTGTGTGTACTGTGTGTGTGTGTGTAGCCTATTTACCTCCTATTTTCCTTGAGCTCTTGGGGAAAGCCAAATACCAAGAAGTTTCTCCATCTCTTCCATGAGTTTCCCTCTCTTCTTCTTGCTTATGATGGTGGATTGCATACCCGCTGCACTTTTCACATGCTCCATAATGCGGTCCTTTTGTTTATATATCGTACCAATTGTCGAACGGTTCACGTTGTACGCGTGCGCCACATTCACCATCTTCTCACCAGCATCAAGTTTCTTTATTATCACCACCTTCTTTTCAAATGAGATGGCTGCCGCTTTTTCACAGAAGCTTCACTAGAAGCTTTTCGCTTTTCACCAACCATATTGGATTACTGTACGCATGCAAGAAAAACAACAAAGTTCATAACACCGCACCGTAGTAACACCGTAGTAACACCGTAGTAATACCGTAGTACGCCCACTCAGTTGAAGTTCTGAACACTTCTACTGAGTGGGCGTGACGCTTGGGGGATGCTGCGCAGCCTCTGCCTGTGCGTCAGCGGCGGAAATACGCACTACATACTGTACCCGGAAGTCGGAATAGGCGCTAAATACAAAAACTTTTTTTAAAAATTTTCAGCCCTGTTCGTAACTCCGAATGTTCGTAAATCGAATGTTCGTATGTCGAGGAGCGTCTGTATTGTAAATGAATGAACACAGATTTGTTTTAAAAATAGTGCAATATGGACCTTTTTATTAAACAGAGCTATGACAAAATGCAGTAAAATTATAAATGATTCAAATTAAATTCATGTTTTGTTATGTAGCATCTTTCAAACAAAGGAATAAAACAGTATTACTGCAATTCTAGGCTTCTCTTTTTTGTCTCACATCCTTTCAGTCCTCTCACATTTGTCACGTTTTAGAGAATTCCTTCTTGAATACCATATACTGTAGTCATTGCAATACTCAGGTAAATCTAACTCCACCTTCTTCATTTACATGAAGAAGTACTAGATGATGTACTCCAGTTTTTTGTGGAGAGTGCATAACATGTTCAATCTTGAGTACAGTCAACAGGAATTTCTTTGGTAATTTCCCCCAGAAAGATCATGTTGTGCATTTTTGAGGAGAATTTCACACCTCACACAGTTATTTTGTTAGGAATGATTTTTTTAACAATATATTTCAACAATATCAAATTTATGTTTAGAATACTTCAAAAACATAATTCACAATCAGCACAATTTAGAAAAAATAATTGCCATGGAGAATAACAAATTATCTGAGCACAATAGGAAATGTAATATTTGCTCACTGGTATTAGAGATATAATAATAATAATATTAATTTAAAACAATAAATAATAATAATAGTAATGACCGAAAGGACAAGATCGTGGATACAAGCGGCCAAAATGAGTTTCCTCCGCAGAGTGGCTGGGCGCTCCCTTAGAGATAGGGTGAGGAGCTCAGTCACACGGAAGGAGCTCAGAGTAGAGCCACTGCTCCTCCATGTCAAGAGGAGCAGCTGAGGTGGCTCAGGCGTCTGTTCCGGATGCCTCCTGGACAGCTCCCTCGAGAGGTGTTCCAGGCATGTCCCACCGGGAGAGCCATAAGAATGATTTTTCTTATGGATCTGTATTAGATATGAGTGGGCATGGATGTGATGTGTGGGTGGTGTTTGGTTGAGGGTGAAGCCTGATCTCCTTGGGATTTGTCACTAATAAAATTAATTAAAAATGAATAAATAAATAAATAATAATTAAAAAATAATAATAAAGCTGTTTCCATTATATCCTCCTGAGACCCGCCCATTCATTTGTGTCATTTATAGTGGACATTTTTTAAGTTTTGAGATAGACTCTAGTTTGTGGCTGCACTATGATTAAAAAAAAATAAAAATAAAAAATAATAATAATAATAATGAATAAAAATATATAAATAAAATACATAAATAAGTAAATAAATAATACATAAAAAATTTAAAATAAAAAATGTAAAAAATTACATAAAAATAAATAAATAAATAAATAATACATTAAAAAAGAGTCTAAAAACTTTTTGAGGCGACTGTAAAACCGACCAAAAAAATGTTTTTGTTGGTTTAGGTGAGGTTAACTTGACATGGCTTTAACACAGTCATTACAAAAATATGAATACAAATAAAGTTAACAAAATGCAAATGCTAAGGTGTTTATTTACCTCCAAATAGAAAATTAAAATAATAATAATTTAGATACACTTTTTTTCTTCGGGTCCCAGGAGGATATGTCATGTTTTGTATACAGTGAACCCTCGCTGTATCGCGGTTCACTCTTCGCGGCCTCGCTGTTTCGCGGATTTTTTTTTCCATTTTTTTTTTTTTTTTTTTTTTTTTTTTTTATAGTGTAACTTTTTTTTACAGTGTAACATTCTGTCCTGCGCCCTGATTAGCTAAGAGACTAGACCAGGACTAAACCAGGTCTAAAGCAGGTCTAAACCAGGACTAAACCAGGTCTAAAGCAGGTCTAAACCAGGACTAAACCAGGTCTAAACCAGGACTAAACCAGGTCTAGACCAGGGATGGTAGGGACAGAGTCTCTGATGTCCTTCACGAGAGCGCCTGGGTGACAGGAGGTGTGGCCTTTGTTTACTTGCACGAGCCATGGAAGAGAGTGCGAGCCGGACCATGGAAGAGCCAAGAATCAACATGGACAGGCCTGGCGCCTGGCCGCGCGGCGTCCGGGGGAGCCGCAGCGGGGGGAGGACACTCGCGCGCACAGAGGAGACAGTGGGTCTTTTCCCCTCACGAACCCGACCCCGTCCTAGAGAGCTGTGGAGTATTGGCGACGCATTGATAGCGGTCTGATTTTGGAGCCGGGGTGAAATGCAACCAACTCTTGTGAGCGCAGGTTAGTCTTACCTGGTCTTGTGGTGAGGACTGGTGCACAGAGGCGTCTGTTAGCGGTTTGGCACTGTTAGCATTGGCTTGAGTCTTGCCCAAAATGATATCCAGGTCGCTTTCCACTCGACTTTCGCACATGGCATGGATATGTGGTACCAAAACAAACACACGTGTGTCCGCGCGCACGTGTCCGCATGTCACGTGCCCCCCCCCCACTATTAATATATTTTAATGAAAATCTACAAAAGTTTGAGTGTTTAAACAAGAGAAAAATGTTAATACCAGTCTCAGAAAGGTGTATAATGTGTCTGGTGAAGCGTTTTCAGCCTTAAAACATGTAGAATAATTGTAAAATATAAAATTGTCCTACTTCGCGGATTTCACTTATTGCGGGCTATTTCTGGAACCTAACTCCCGCGATAAACGAGGGTTCACTGTACAATAATATAATGCAACTCAAGGTAAAAGTATTTGAAGTATTCAGAATAGAGTACGCTGAATATTATCTAACAGAATATTATAAAATACATTTCAATCGGAGTATACAGTATTGTAACTAAATACATTTTCAGTAGTATTCTTCACCCCCCCGTACACTCTAATCTTTATTCATACGTAAATACCTTTGATTCTCAGGTGTGGCGATGGGCGACTGGTCTATCCTGGGGCGCTTCCTGTCTGAAGTCCAGAACCACTCCACGGTGATTGGGAAAATCTGGCTCACCATGCTTCTTATCTTCCGCATCCTGCTGGTGGCGCTGGTGGGCGACGCCGTTTACAGCGACGAGCAGTCCAAGTTCACCTGCAACACTCAACAGCCGGGCTGCAACAACGTCTGCTACGACACCTTCGCCCCCGTCTCCCACCTCCGATTCTGGGTTTTCCAAATAGTCCTGGTGTCCACTCCGTCCATTTTTTACATTGTGTACGTGTTGCATAAAATCGCCAAAGATGAGAAGATGAACGGACGAAGGACTCACGAGACGGCAGAGGAGAGGGTGGAGAGAGCGGGGGTGCTGTCGTGTTATCCCAGTTTTAACAAAGACTGGGAAACGAGGGAGAAAGAGGAGCAGAGTGTTGTGGAAGAGGATTACGGAGAGCTGGGAGAGGACCCAACACAACAGTCCAACCAGGTCTGACTGTGAATTATTCTATAAAAAGGTGCATTGCGTAACTTTTCTTGTGGAGTTTCCATCAAATGCTTTTCTTCGTCGAGATGTTATGGCTTGGAATGTTGGAATCAGACCCCCCAGGATTTCGCTGGCATTTTTTGTGATTGTTTTGGGCTAAAATGCCTGAATTTGCGTGAACTTTTCCAAAAAGTTGCGATGAAAGTTGCGGTGCTTTTAAAGGAAAAGTAATGGGTTTTTTTACAATTTGAGCCTTATTTCGGTAATAAAACAAGTTGTTTTACTCACCCATATCACTTTGGTGTCATATGGAGCATTTCCGGAGATGTTTTAGATTAGCGTTAGGCCGTTAGCCTAGCGCGACTTATAGCCATAGCTCGGGGCATTCCCCGAGCATGTAATATGCCCCGTGCGGGCTCCAAATAACACAAACTTTAGCACTTTTCAAATCATAGAAGCTCGATGTCTTTAGTCTACGATTTCATTTGAGTCAAAAGTGGCCTGTAATCCGAGATTTAGCCATAGTTTCGAGTAGATGAGGACGCCAGTGCGCATGTGCGGACTGTGCTCTCAGCTCCCGGGACCCAAACATGGAACGCAAAGCTGTAAACTATGGCTAAATCTCGGATTACAGGCCACTTTTGATTCAAACGAAATCGTAGATTAAAGACATCGAGCTTCTATGATTTGAAAAGTGTTAAAGTTTGTGTTATTTGGCGCCCGCACGGGGCATATTACATGCTCGGGGAATGCCCCGAGCTATGGCTATAAGTCGCGCTAGGCTAACGGCGTTAGCCTAACGCTAATCTAAAACATCTCTGGAAATGCTCCATATGACACCAAAGTGCTATGGGTGAGTAAAACAACTTTGTTTTATTACCGAAATAAGGCTCAAATTGTAAAAAAACCCGTTACTTTTCCTTTAAGGATTTTGTTGCAATTTTGTTGCGGGAGGAAGTGAAAGTTGCGATAAATAGTTGCGATTTTCCCTTTTTGTAATTAAAATTGAGTAATATTTTGAATACTGAGTTATTACTGACAAAGAATAATACAAAGACACAGAGATCACAGATATGGTCCTAAAACAACCTTACCAACATCGAAAATAAATTACTACTAGGAGGGGAACTGATCATCTTCTGTAAGTTTATTTAGATGGTACATGTCTCCACTGCTTTGACCTATAATTTGGCCTGGCAGCGTTGCCTGTTGTCTCCAAAAATATTTCTTTAATGCCATACTTGGCATGATTCCTGGCAAAGCGCTTTTCACATCTCCATGGAGACAAGCAGGTGACAAGCCCTCCCCCCAAAAGGTTACATAGAGCACCTTTAAAGCTCCTAAATTACACAAAACTGACTCTTATGAGCTTTAAGACATGTTTTGTTTTGTTGACACATTTGAGTAATCCTTTATTATTATAGTCTGTCAATATCTCCAAAGCTCAAAATGCTCTGTTCCGCCTTGTGATGTCATGAAGTGATAGTTTACAAGTTAATGTCTACATTTTACCTTTAGTCCAGCAGAGATTAGCAGTTCTGGTATTGAAATCAACCAAATGATTCCAGTGAGGTTGCATGAGTTGTATGTGGAGCACTTCCTGTATTACCTCATGACATCACAAGGTGCAGCAGACTGTTTGCTGTTTGAGACAAGAACTCGGCCGAAATATGCAGAATTTGTGTTAAACATGTGAATGAAACAAAACAAAACTCTAGGTCTGTTTGTGATGAGGAAACATTAGAACATAGATCAGAAAATGGTGTAATATGGATCCTTTAACCATGAAAAACAAAAAGTTTTAAGAACGCTTCCATTTTGTTGTTCCAGGTGTTACTCATCTACATCCTACACGTCCTGCTCCGGTCAGTTATGGAGATCACCTTTCTGATCGGACAGTATTTTTTATTTGGTTTCGAGGTTCCTCATCTGTTCCGCTGTGAGACGTACCCCTGCCCCACCCGCACAGACTGCTTTGTGTCCCGCGCCACAGAGAAAACCATCTTCCTCAACTTCATGTTCAGCATCAGTCTCGGATGTTTCGTGCTAAACGTGGCAGAGTTACACTATTTAGGTTGGGTTTATATATTTCGGGTCCTGTGCTCTGCTTGCTCCACCTGCTGCCGCCAAGAAAAAGACGAGATTCACACCTACGCCCGTCACAACCCGCTGACGCTGCAGCTAAAGCACTGCCTAAGAGGACACTTGGTGCTCCAGACTCCAGCCCTGGTCCCAGATAAGAGCATGCTGACCCACACTCCAGCCATCTCCTTCCAGACAGACTCTACGGTGGAGTGCACGTCCAAGAGAAGCCCAGAGAGAAGGGACAGGGTCAAAGTGGCCCGTGCAGGACGGACTAAGAAATCATGGCTCTAAATTGGACAATTCAAAGGGATAGTGCAGTTTTTTTAATGTTAATCTGTATGGGTTTCCTTCTTAAAATTACGTGTGTTGACACCGGCTTACCTCTGACAGTCTCAGCTGATCCCGGTTTGGATCGCTTTCTGGAGCCCACGTAAATAGGTCCGGTAACTTCCCTGGAACATGAAATAAAGCTTGTTTTTCTTCTCAAAACAAAACATTTGTTAGAAAGGTGATATATTTGCGTCTGAAACAGTTGTCCATGAAACATCCAGCAGCGAACTTGGCGATCGCGTATTGTGTCTGCCGACTTGTATCACTGCGCCCACGTTAGCTGTATTAGCTTTTTAACCTTTAGCGGAAGTGTACGGCAGATGCGCTCCGCCGCAAGGGGGAGTTTACAAGTGAACAGGCTAATACAGCTAACGTGGGCGCAGTGATACAAGTCGGCAGACGCAATACGCGATCGCTAAATACGCTGCTGGATGTTTCGTTGACAACTGTTTGGGATGCAAATATATCACCTTTTGGACAAATGTTTTGTTTTGAGAAGAAAAACAAGCTTAATTTCATGTTCCAGAGAAGTTACCGGACCTACTTACGTGGGCTCCAGAAAGCGATCCGAACCGGGATCAGCTGAGACTGTCAGAGGTAAGCCGGTGTCAACACACGGAACTTTTAGAAGGAAACCCATACAGATTAACATTTAAAAAAAACAAAACGCACTATCCCTTTAAAAAGTGTGATAAAATTGGCTTTTAAAGGAGCCTGTATTACACCATCTTCTGAGCAACAGTATGTTATAATCTTGTTTTCTCATCACAAGCACACCTGGAGATGGGTTTTGTTTCATTCACACATTTTACACACAAATTCTGCATATTCAGGGTGAGTTTTTCTCTCAAACTGAAAACACTGTTCTACTTTGTGATGTCATCATGTGGTAATACATGTGGCAATTCACTATGTAATTTAAGCACCATACACCTTCACTAGAATCATTTAGGTCATTTCCACTCTGGAATTGCCAAACTCTTCTGAACAAAAAGGTAAAAGGTAGATGTTAACACCAAAACTACCACTACATGACATCACTAGGTGGACCTGAGCATTCTGAGCTTTGGAGATGTAGACAGACTAATAATAAACAAGTCCATGTTGTTTTGGGTGAGAAAACGTTCTAAACATGCCTTACAGGCTCACAAGAGTCAATTTGATGTAATTTAAGACCTTATGGCTTGCTTGGAAAGTTTCACAGTATGGCATTAAAGGAGAATTAACGTTTTTTACAATCTGAGCCTTATTTCGGTAATAAAACAAGTTGTTTTACTCACCCATAGCACTTTGGTGTCATATGGAGCACTTCCAGAGATGTTTTAGATTTGCGATCTCCGTAATGTGAGTTCTCGGGGCACATGTTTGCGGTCTCCAAATAACACAAACTTTAGCATTTTTCAAATCATAGAAGCTCAATGTCTTAGTCTACGCTTTCGTTTGAGTCAAAAGTGGCCTGTGATCCTAGATTTATCCATAGTTTCAAGTAGATGAGGAGGACAGTGCGCATGTGCGGAGTCACAGTTTATTTCGCTCTCAGCTCCCGGGACCCAAACATGAAACGCAAAGCTGTAAATTATGGATAAATCTCAGATTACAGGCCACCTTTGACTCAAACGAAAGCGTAGACTAAGACATTGAGCTTCTATGATTTGAAAAGTGCTAAAGTTTGTGTTATTTGGAGACCGCTCGGGGAATATATTACATGCTTGGTGCATATATTACATGCTCCGAGAACTCACATTACGGAGATCGCTAATCTAAAACATCTCTGGAAATGCTCCATATGACACCAAAGTGCTATGGGTGAGTAAAACAACTTGTTTTATTACCGAAATAAGGCTCAGATTGTAAAAAATTTTAATTCTCCTTTAAATCTCTTTTTTTACTCACTTTCAGGTGTTTTTGTTGCTGTGGGTGAGGTTGCCCCTCTGCATATCTGTCCTGTTATTTTGCCTGGTGTTTGCTGTGGAATATTCCAGACAAAGCAATAACATCTTCATCAAAACAAGAAGGTGGCAGAGCCTCCACAAGAAAAGTTACATAGCTGCAGCTTTACGTTAACACTCGATGAAAAAAATGTACATTCAGCGCTACAGAATTTGTATAAGGAAATAGATGGAGTTGTGAGGCATCCACAAGTTCTTAAAGATCCTTTTTTCTCATTTTATTTACTTCAGCCCCATTTAAAAACATATGGCTTATCTCTTTAAACTGTCTACTTTGTACATTAACCTAATAATGGAAAATAAATGACCAGTTTCAAATCTTTAATAACAAATACTGTTTCCTGTTGTCTGAGAAGATTTAAACTTGATCTTTTGGTCATAAAATATAATTAGTTTAAGACAGTACATTCAAGAAAAACTGGGTATGCACGTAGACTGAGCACTTTTATTACAAGAACAAACAAATGACAAATGTTTCTTTTTCTTTTGTGTTAAATAAAACTGTCAAAGTGGTTTTAGTATTCCGTCAGAGCTTTGATCAACTGGATTCGCTGTTTTCTAAGAGTTTTCTGGCATTTTGGAAATACACTGAATTAAATCATTCTTATAAAGTTCATGGGTTTTGTTTTTTGTTCGGATCATACGGTTGTCTGTGGAGTCGAATCGGTCGCCGTTTCTTCTTCTGTCCTTACAGACTGCTGCTCTGCTAACATATCTGTCAGCTTCAGCTCCAGCACTGTGTCCTTGCTCTCTGGCGCCACCTGCAGGTCATAGCAGATAAACACACAACAAAAGAAATTTAGAGTCACTTTCAAAACCCAAATTCAATGCACCTGCAACATTACCTAATATGATTTCTTTCTTTTTAAAACATTTTTTTTTTAAAGTATATTTTTTATTTTGCATAGTCAGTTGTTAAAATGTAGGTTCAAAATGTAGGGGGTGTTTGGGTGGAATGGAATGAGAAAAAAAGGATAATTCTCGCGTCTTCACGTGTATTCGCATATTCGCTTATCCCGGACTTTCTGCTGCCAAGTATCCGACCGCACATTGTACAGAAGCTCCGGATAAACAGACGTGTCCCGAACGTCTCCCGAACGCGTCATGTGTCAAAGTGTTCCGTATCAGTGAAGCAGCGAAGCACGTAGCGGTGTTACGCACGTGCGTAATTCATGTTGGCTGGAATCGATAAGAGGAATCGATTGATAAACTGCTAATCAATTCCGTGGAATTGAAACACACTGAACCGGTTTTCAACAGGAACCGGTTCTCGATTCCCATCCCTATCTACATGTGGTGTGAAACTGTGGATCAGTCTGGATCCACATCTCAAGAAACGCCAAAATATCAATAAATTCAAGTTATTTTATAAACATGTGGTCTGGTCACAGTATATAGAGAGTGGGTCTGAATATTTGAACAAACTGTCTTCTGTAGAGCTGGTTTATGTTTGTTGTTTCCGCACCATTGTTGGTATCCTTTTGTATTATTGCAGTTATGTTACCAAGCTATAGCAGTGACTCTTTGTCCTCACTTGTAAATAATTCATATGGTTCAATGTAAAATGTCTGAAGAATACAAAAGAAAGCTCATTATATTCAATTGGAAGAGGGGGTAGGATTAAATTAATTTTCTTCTTCCCACCCCTTTTTGGGCAAATGTTTTTTTTGTTGTTGTTGTTATTCTGTTATGATATATATATTTTCTTTTTCTTTCTTATTTTTTTCCTGTCTTATTGTAATTGCTTTACACTGTCCAAGTATTGGCAGCCAACCACTGTCACCGGTTAATTGTAAAAACACAAAAATAAGGATCACAATAAGGATCACTACTAACTTTGGGAGAAGGGGTGGGATTTAATAAGTTTTACTTCTACCCACTCCTTTTCGGGCATGTACATACTGTATATGCAAAAAAAAAAACGTATTTGTGTCTATATATTCTTCTTCTTCTTCTTCCTCTTCCTACTACTACTACTACTACCACCTACTACTACTACTACCACTACTACTACCACTACTACCACTACTACTACTACTACCACTACTACCACTACCACTACTACCACTACCACTACTACCACTACTACTACCACTACCACTACCACTACTACTACTACTACCACTACTACCACTACTACCACTACTACCACTACCACTACCACTACCACTACTACTACTACTACTGAAAGTGGCCAATCATGAAAAAAGCTTTAATAAATAGCAATAAAACACATTTTTAAACAATTGTAGTGGTTTTTATTTGAAAGTTGATATAAAAACACGGCACTGACCCCGATTTTGCGACATCGAAGTCTGATAACGAGCCGAGAGAGCGCACTCGCGGCGCAGCTCGGGGCGTGGTGTCCGCAGCACCAGAAGAGCACACAAGCTCGCGCGGCCCCGCACACATGTACAAGTTTAATACGAGACATGTACTTTTGTTTCTGAATACGGGACGACTACATTTTTCAACGGACGGTTGGCAACCCTAAACACAATTATACATATATAATACACACCCAAAATTTCAACGCATTTGGAAAAAAAAACAAAAAACAAAAAAAAAACACGCGGCTAAAAAAAAGCGGAGATCCGCTAAAAAGCGGAACTCTTTCATCCCTGTACTACTACACTTTTTTAAAAAATGTAAATTGCTTACTTGCCCAAAATAAATAAATACATACATACACACACAGGTTTGACAAAGTGACTCACTGTGGCGGCTCCTCTCCGTCTCAAAATGATGCCTTGAGCAAGTAACCGTTTTCCAGTTTCTTCAAATAAAGTGTCGTCATCCAGGTCTGTGCTGTTCTTGAGCTCCTCGTACTGCTCTACAAACCTGCAGAACGCACACACAGCGTATTATCACTAAATCCAATATTTCTCAGTTTCCTATTTATTTGTGTAAGATGGATATAAAATAATAACGTTACATTACATTAGCGTGAATAAAAAAGAGCAAGAAATGTGTGATATCTGTTCCATTTGCACATAAAAAAAACATTAACAGTTCTAAAATTTTGATTACATAAAACCTATTTAAGCAGAACAGAAGGAATAATCAACACAAATAGCTGCATTTGTTTTATACTAAACTACACAATTTTTTTAACATATAGACTTATCTTAATTTAGAAAAATACAGTACCTGGTATGGAACAATATAAACCAACATTACACAGAAAGAAATTTAAATAATGTCTTTTAAACATTCATTCTGTGGCTTGTAGCACGTTTTTTCATCTACCTTTGACAGACGGATATAAATTTAGACTTGGACAGGTCCAGCGCACGAGGTCCGGCCCCATACACTTTATAAAATTTTCTGAAAAGCACAATGGGAACAAGATAAGATAAGTGCACACATGAGGAAAATTATCTCGTGAGATTTGACAAAAAAGGGATTAAGCGGTGGAGAGTCATCTTTTGTAAGCGTTAGATTCTAAAAGTAGCGTTACAATGACAGCTAAATATAAAAAAGTAAATCAAGAAATGGTGAAAGGCACGATTTATTTCATTATAAAAGCAAAACTCTGAAGCAATATAGCAATAGGAGTGAAAAAGACAGGTATTTAAAAGGAGAATTAACGTTTTTTACAATCTGAGCCTTATTTCGGTAATAAAACGAGTTGTTTTACTCACCCATAGCACTTTGGTGTCATATGGAGCACTTCCGGAGATGTTATAGATTTGCGATAGCCATAGCGCGAGTTCTAGCCGTAGCTCGGGACATATAATATATGCCCCGAGCATGTAATATGCCCCGTGCGGTCTCCAAATATCAGAAACTTTAGCACTTTTCAAATCATAGAAGCTCAATGTCTTAGTCTAAGCTTTTGTTTGAGTCAAAAGTGGCCTGTAATCTGAGATTTATCCATAGTTTCGAGTAGATGAGGAGGCCAGTGCGCATGTGCGGAGTCACAGTTTATCAATCAATCAATCAATCAAACAAACAATATTTATAAAGTGCTTTATAAAGTGATTTGAAAAGTGCTAAAGTTTGTGTTATTTGGAGACCGCACGGGGCATATATTACATGCCCCGAGCTACGGCTAGAACTCGCGCTATGGCTATCGCTAATCTAAAACATCTCTGGAAGTGCTCCATATGACACCAAAGTGCTATGGGTGAGTAAAACAACTTGTTTTATTACCGAAATAAGGCTCAGATTGTAAAAAACGTTAATTCTCCTTTAAAGACTCAGACTTCTCCAACTGTACATGGTGTCAGGGCTGCGATTTGAGAAAAATATTGAATTGTGAGTTTTCAGACAAGCATTGCGATCATTCAAAAGCACAAAAAGACTGAAATCTGAACTGAAAAACTAATACAAGAATCCCCTTTCAGTTTGTACATAACTAAACTACAGGGTTAGCAGTTTATGCATAAATTTGTTGTTTGTAGAGATTAAACTATGGTACTTCAAAAAATGACGCTTTGCAGGCCTAGATTGTGTCATCTTCTGTTTTTACTCACGCTCTGATGGCGTCTTCAGCGTAGAAAATCTCGGGCACAGTCTCTGGTCTGGGTCTGGGGAGTTGTCGACAGTGAGGTTTGACAAACAGGGGGTCTCTCTTTGGGGGAAACGCTGCATAAACATCAAACCAAATGGGCTTCTCGTGGGGCTTCATTACCCCAGCCCGCATCAGGTCTCGGACTCTGCAACAACAAAATAAATTGGCAAATTAATTAAAATAACTAACTTTACAAACACATACATTTCAACAATTTAGCGTTAAACAATACTAGGCCTGCTACAATAATTACTGGAGTAATTTACCAGATTCTTTTAACTAAATTATCCCATTTTAATCTAACTAAAGAGGCGTTGCTCTGGTTTGAGTCATACTTGTCCCACAGACAACAATGTGTCTCCCTGTCTGGTTTTAAATCACCCTACCTTCACTGTCCAACAGGGGTCCCCCAAGGAAGTATTTTAGGACCAATTTTATTTAGTATTTATATTAATGATTTACCAGAAGTTTGTTCAAATGTCAATGTCCAGCTGTATGCTGATGATGCTGTAATTTATACACATGCCAGAACCGTACAAGAAGCTTCAGAAACATTAACATCAGCCATGACTCATGTCCAAAAGTGGGTCAAGAACTCATGCTTACAGCTCAATACAAAGAAAACGGTCTGCATGATGTTCAGTAAAAAAGCAAATGAGCTGCAGCGGTCCAATGTCTTTCTGGACGGGGTGGAACTCAGCCTCGTCAAAGAGTTTAAATACCTGGGACTGACGTTGGACCCGACATTGACATTTAAGAAACACATTAAGCGCCTCACAAAAACCGTTAATTTTAACTTAGTGAATTTTAGACAAGTAAGACCCTTCATGACTCTATATGCGGCACAAATGTTTTTACACTCTATGATTCTGTCTCATATAGAGTACTGCATTACCACATGGGCACTTGCAGCTGGCACAACACTAAAACCAGTTGAATCACTTTTTAAAAAAGCTGTGAAAATATTAGACAAGAAACCATTCTCAGTTCACCACTGCACAATTTTAGACAAGTATAACTTACTCAATTTTAATAATTTTGTTCATTTTAAATACGGTTGTTTTATATATAAAGTTTTACATGGACTTGCTCCTCCTCCGCTGCAGAATTTTATTAAAACAAAGACTGTCAGTGGGATGGGAACAAGGGCCACGGCCCAGGGGAACTGTGAGGTCCCACACAGACGCACTACATTTGGACAAGCTGTGCTCTCAGTCAGAGGCTCCAAGTTCTGGAACACACTCCCATTATCAATAAGAGAGACTCCAACACTGGCCACTTTTAAATCATACTTGAAACGGTGGCTAAAGGAAAACCAGACTTGTGGACATTTTTAATGTTTTAATGTTTTAATGTTTTAATGTTGGTGTTATTGTCAATTGTCATCGTTTTATTGTTTTTGCTGTGGTGTCACCTGCCTAGGGACTACAGATGGAAATTAGCATTCTTGCTATAATCTGGCATATTTACACTGCAATGCTGCAAATGTTCATTAATATGCACTGTCCCTATTAAATAAAGAATAAATAAATAAATAAATAAAGACTAACAGGTTATTGTTCAATATAAGATAGACAGAACAATATTTTTTTTTAGGTCAATACTTATCGTAGATACTTTTTCCTCGAACTATGATGACACTTGAGCTGTAGAGCTGTAGAAGTGTTTTTCCTTCTGCTATTTATTTTTCCACAGCTTATGACTTAACTACATTATACATTTATAATACTTTTGTGGGGATTATCTTGCTGTAGGGTTATTGTTTAAGTGGCATGACTCCGTTTGAAATTTACGGTGATGTTTTCTTCAACAATATATCACAATTCAAAATGTGTTAGCGTGACAGGCCTAAAAATTACTGACAAATATTACTGGTGTCCATAGCTTGTTCAGTTTTTTTCCTTCTGATTCTTGTAGTTAAGCCAGTTATGATAATTAAAATAAAGACATATCATTCAATTAATAAGAAAACATTTTTACGGGTGGGATTTTTTAATTCTTTTTTTTTTGGTGGGAAAATCCTGGTTTAGGGTTGGTGTCTGTGCCATCAATTTTCAATATTATACTTAACAGTCCAACTTCAAAATGTGTTATTCTGAAAGATCTACTGGACAAATAATAATATAGTAATTATTAATTTAACAAACGGATTACTTAACAACAACTACCTTAACAAATAATTTTCAGCGGGACCAGGGAGAGGGGATAAAACGAATTAAAAACGTTGAGCTGCAGCAGGGGTCACTGGTGTGTTGTTGACCTTCATTACAGCATTACTTGCATGTGGCCAAAAAGCGTTTAAAAATAAGCCTGCTCACAAATTTACTTAACTTTAGTGTTGTTTTAGACACCATGGTTTCATTATTTTACTAGGGCATTTACATATCAAGCCGCTTTTTGAAGCTTGACTCAAAAACACGATGCACCAGGCTCTAGTTTGGCTGTTTTAAGCAAAGATACGAGTCCGGGGACAATGTCAACAACACGATGACCCCACAAAGAAAATGACGGGCATTTAAGATGTATATGAAATAAATGTAGCGGCGAAATAGTCATTAGATTTGTATAAAAGTACAAACTTACCTCGTAAAAATAGTCCCAACTTTCTCTAACCTGCTGCCTGCCATGTTTCTTTCATGTGTTGACCTTACTTCCGGGTGTTGGTGTAGAGCACTGCGCCCCCTGCTGCTAAGGAGTCACATCTAAAATCTCAAAAATGAGATAAATTGTAATATCCTTATGGATGAAGAATACGCGGACACAGGGTTATAGCGTTTGTTGCTTTTTTAGTGAACAGTCTGCAACGTAAATACAACGCACTGTGCTACACGAGGCACTTGAACAGCACTTCTAAAACTCTATTGCCCCCTTGTGGACAATTGTTGTAACATACATCTCATACACTACATTCCTCCCCCCTTAAGCTTTTTAATTTTCCCTTTAACACCAAAATTCAGAAATTAACTAAATTACTCTGTAGCCTCCCAAAACTAGCCACATTCACCTTTAACAGTGTCACCCCTTAGTATAATAAACATACCGCCAAAATTACAATCAATGCATTTTTTTTTTTTTTTTAACATTTCACTCAACACTCATAGTCCTTCAGGTAAGTAGGTTTAAACACAGTCCGTTGTGACCGTCGAACAGGTGCAGCGGTTTGTTGAGGAAGTGTCTCGTTCACTGCCACTGGGGACGGACTGTATAACACAGGTGGTTTTGCAGTGTCCTGCAGATTTCCCTCTTGCACCCTGCTACTTTCCCCTGCTGCGGGATTCTTGAACACCTCAGTTGGATCAGCTGACATAAGCACAGTGGATTGTTCCGGGATTTTAGGTCCCATTAAGTCCTTGTCTTCAGGCCTTGCCAGGGTCTGGTCCACATGCCTACGCACTACAGTTCCATCTCCTAACATGACCTTATAAGACACTGGTCCTGTGATTTTGGTAATAAAACCAGGAATCCATTTTGGTCCATGACTGAAGTTACGTGTGATCACTGCATCTCCCACTTGAAAACTTCTCTCTGGTCTGTGCCTGTCATGATGTTTCTTTTGACTGCACTGTTTCTGTTCCACTTTGGCTCTGAGATCCGGATGTCCTAGATCCAAAGTTGATCTTAATCTCCTTCCTTGCAACATTTCAGCAGGTGACAGCCCTGTGGTGGACTGAGGGGTGATGCTGTAACTGAACAGCACTCTTGACACTTTTGTTTGGATGCTGCCTTCACCTGCCTTTTTCATCATAGACTTGAATGTCTGGACTGCCCGTTCGGCACAGCCATTTGAAGAAGGATGATAAGGGGCTGAGGTGATGTGTTCAATACCGTTCTTACTCATGAATTCTTTAAATTCAGCACTGACAAAACAGGAACCGTTATCTGACACGATCATCTCAGGCAATCCTTGATTGCAGAAACTCTTCCTCAGACATTCAATTGTGCTTGCCGAAGTTGCTGAGGTTACGAGGTAAGCATCCATCCATTTGGAATAGGCATCCATCAGGATCAGGAACATATGACCCATAAAAGGTCCTGCATAATCTATGTGTAGCCTCTGCCACGGTTTACTGGGCCACTCCCAAGGGTGAAGTGGTGCGGAAGCTGGTAAATTCTGATATTTTTGGCAAGTGCTACACCTTTTTACTACAGATTCAATGTCAGTATCTAACTTTGGCCACCAGAAGTAGCTTCGTGCTAATGCTTTCATTCTGGTGATGCCAGGGTGACCATGATGTAGTTGGCCTAGCAATGCTTCCCGCCCTGGTGGAGGTACCACCACACGCGACCCCCACAACACACACCCATCTTGTACACTTAACTCTGTTTTTCTCACCGCATAAGGCTGGAACATTGGGTCTGAGTGTTGTGACGGCCAGCCCTGTTGGACGAATTGCCTGACTCGGGACAGCACAGGGTCTTTGCGTGTCCACTGGCTCACTTCCTGCGCCGCCACGAGCGTCACTTCCTCCATCATCAGCACACGTTCCTCGTGCTCTCTCTTAATGGGTTGTTGAGGTAACGGAAGTCGGCATCGGCATTGCTGTGTTGTTTACCGGGCTTATAGAGGATCTCGTACTCATATGCTCTCAAGGTTACCGCCCACCGTTGAATGCGAGGGGATGCCATTTGAGGCACTGCTTTCATCTCACTGAAGAGCGACAGCAAAGGCTTGTGATCCGTGCATATGACAAACTTCCTCCCATATAAGTACTTATGAAAGCGCTGGATGCCAAACATTACTGCCAGCCCTTCTTTGTCTAATTGAGAGTAGTTTGCTTCCGCTGACGTGAGTGTTCGTGACATGAAGCCGATTGGTCGCTCTTGCCCATCTGGCATGCGATGTGACAACACCGCCCCTACTCCATAAGGCGACGCATCACATGACAGTATCAAGTCTTTCTGGCTGTCATAATGCACTAACACCTCTGACGACTGCATGAGCCTTTTTGACTCCTCAAACGCTCTCTCCTGCTCCTCTTGCCACTGCCACTGTGTTTCTTTACGCAATAGTTGGTGTAGGGGAGCTAACAAGGTGGACAGATTTGGCAAGAATCTGTTGTAATAGTTGAGTAGGCCTAGGTATGCACGTAGTTCTGTGACATTAGTTGGTGCAGGTGCTTGTTGTATGGCCTTTACCTTGTTTGGCGGAGGGTGGAGCCCCGACGCGTCCACTGTGTGTCCGAGGAACTCAGCTTCACGCTCCATGAAGGCACACTTATTGCGCTTGAGTCGAAGACCTGCCTCTCGTAGTCGTTGTAAGACCTCATTCAAGGTCTCCAGGTGCTCGAGGTCACTCCTCCCTGTCAAAAGGATGTCATCTAAATATACAGCCACGTTCGGGACGCCGGCCACCAGACCCTCCATCATCCGCTGAAAGATGGCTGGACTGGAGGACACCCCGAAAGGTAGGCGATTGACCTGAAACAGACCTTTGTGTGTGTTAATTGTGACATATGGCTTTGAGGCCTCGTCGAGCGTGACTTGTTGATACGCGTGACTGAGGTCCAGCTTTGTGAACTTCTCACCCCCAGTCAACTTCTCAAATAAGTCCTCCAATCGTGGTATTGGATACTGCTCTAACTTGGAGACTAAGTTTACTGTGAGCTTGTAGTCTCCACAAACGCGCACCGAATTATCAGGCTTTAACACTGGAACTATTGGGGCAGCCCACTCTGAAAACTTTACTGGCTCAATTATGCCCTGCTTTGTGAGCCTCTCCAGCTCCATTTCGACTTTCTTTCTCATGGCATAGGGCACTGGCCTAGGCTTGTAGAACTTTGGCGCCACTTCCTCTTTGATGTATATTTTCGCTGGCGGGCCTCTCCAGGTCCCCAGTTCCTCCTTGAATACCTCTTCGTTCTGCTTTAGCACCTGATGCAAAGTGCGATGAGGTTGCTCCAACTTATTAACATATACACAGTTCATGTTTAACTCCCTCAGCCATGCACGGCCTAGCAGGTTTGGTCCACTGCCTGCTACCACTATTACAGGTAAGTGTATGACTTTGTCTCTGTATGTTACCGTGACGTTGGCTGTCCCTAGAGTGGCGACTGGTTCACCTGTGTAAGTTTTCAGCGTCAATGAGCAATTTTGCAGTTCCTGTGCATTTCCAGCAGTCCACAACTTGCCATATTCAGTTTTTGTCAGAATGGTAACACTACAGCCTGTATCCACTTCGAACTCCACGCAATGTCCATTTATGTCTAGCTGTGTGGTAATGGGGTCAACTTTTGTCATTTTTGAATCTTTTAAGTTGTGCATCGTAAACATTTCTTCCTCACTTGATTGTGGATCAGAGGACTCCGCCACGTGATGTGTGTACTGTCTTATTTCTTTCTTGCTCATGGCCTTTTCTTTCTTCCCTCCCCGCTTAACCTGCTGCTGCTGCTGCTGGTCACTAGGAGGCGCAGACCTGCACATCTTCTTCACGTGCCCCTTTTTTCCACACCCATGGCACTTTTCGTTAAGAAAACGACAATCCCGTGCCAAATGTTCGCCCCCACACCTATAACATGCTACTGGACCGCCCTTGTTTTGCCCTTTAGGTCTTACATGCACTTTATGCACTGTCTGTGGTGTTACATTTTTGCTTACTGTATTGTCCATCATCCTTGGTTGCAAGTCCCGTACATCTCTATTCGCTGTCTCAATGGCTTGTGTGATTTCCAAGGCCTTATCGAATGTTAACGCCGTCTCTGCCAACAATCTCCTTTGCATGCGATCCTCCGCAATACCACACACGAGCCTATCTCGTAGCATCTCCTTCAGCTTATCTCCATAATTGCAGTGTTGTGCCAGTTCTCTTAACACAGCCACATACTCTAACACTGTCTCATTTGCCCCTCTTATCCTTGAATTAAACTTGAATCTCTGGACAATTTCACTGGGCTTTGGGTTGTAGTGTGACTGGAGCAATGTAGTCAATTGTGTGAATGACTTTTCACCTGGCTTCTCTGGGCTTAGCAAGTTTCTCATTAAACTGTATGTTTTGCTACCCACTGAGCTCAACAATATTGCCCGCTTTCTTCCTGCGTCCACAATTCTATTTGCTTCAAAGAAGTGCTCCAAAACTTCACAATACTCCTCCCAAGTCTGCGTTTGACTGTCGAAAGCAGTTAGTGTTCCCACCATGGGTGTGGCCATTTCACCGTTGTTAGCACCGCTCCGATTAGCGCGGCTCTGATTAGCACTAGCTTCCCCGTCGTCGGACATCAGCCGAGAATCTGCGTTGTAAAACTCTCGAGTTGTTTTCCTCTCCAACAACTCTCTCCGAGCTCACCAGTTTCCTCGTCGCCAAATGTAATATCCTTATGGATGAAGAATACGCGGACACAGGGTTATAGCGTTTGTTGCTTTTTTAGTGAACAGTCTGCAACGTAAATACAACGCACTGTGCTACACGAGGCACTTGAACAGCACTTCTAAAACTCTATTGCCCCCTTGTGGACAATTGTTGTAACATACATCTCATACACTACAAAATATAAGATAAGATAAGATAAGATATGCCTTTATTAGTCCCTCAGTGGGGAAATTCCAGTGTATGTCGTTTTGTCGGAAAACACATGGATAAAGTTGATTATTTGAAGGTAAGAAACGGTTAGCTGTGAGGTGAATGCTTGAAATACTTAGTTTTTGTCCTTTCTTTGGTAATGTCGCTGTGTTTTGTCCTTCTCAATGTCCTGCCAAGACAACTCAATTACGCTAAACCAAATTGTGCAGATGTTGCAGCCTACAAAAATGAAGGTAATAATGAAAATGAAATAATTATTGGATTGCATGTATGTATTTTAGACAGTAAAGACTTTTTGAGGACTTTTGCTCAAAAAAAAATTGTGTATATGGTTTTTCAGATTAGATTTCAGATTAGATTTCGCATTAGAACAGTTTTAGTTCTGATCAAATTCCAGATTCTTGTATTTTCCTTCATCTTTGAGCATTGTACCCTATATTTTATTTGCTTTTTTAAGAAGACAAACAGGTTCAGGTGTACTGTATATGAGAGGTTGTAAAGGAAGGTAGTAGTTAAGTACTGCACCACACACTTGTTGTACTGCAGGCATGTTTTACTGTGGACCCAGAGAAAGTGGACTCTTACCTGAGTCAGCTGACAGGAACTAGAATGTGGGGCTAAAGTACAACGGGGAAACCATCACCACAGCTAGGCTTAAGTATTCAAATACTATCACCATGAAGTACTAGTAAGCATATTGTCCATCAAGAGCAGAAACTCAAGAGTAATAGTGGTCCCTCGTTTATCGCGGGGGTTAGGTTCCAGAAATAACCCGCAATATGTGAAATCCGCGAAGTAGGACAACTTTATATTTTACAATTATTCTACATGTTTTAAGGTTGTAAACGCCTCACCACACACATTCTACACTTTTCTCAGACTGGTATTAACATTTCTCACATTTCTCTCTTGTTTAAACGCTCAAACTTTTGTAGATTTTCAACAAAATGTATTAATAGTGAAGCGTGGGGGTGCGCGGACACGTGCACATGAATATGCTTTGTTTTGGAACAACATATCCATGTGCAAAAGCCGAGTGGAAAGCGACCTGGATATCATTTTGGGCAACATTTCAGGCCACCGCTAACAGTGCCGAACTGGCTGACACGGTTCACTGCTCCGAAGACGCTCTGAGCACCAGCCCTCACCACCCAACCAGGTACGAACACTATTGGCTTCAGCGAGGGGCTAGGCCTAAAGCCCCGATCAGCTCTACTCCAGTCCGGGCAGACCCCTGGATTGTTGTAGCCCGTAATGACTGCAGATAAGGTAAGTGAATAAACCGCTTGTCCTGCTCCTCCTCCCGTGATGGCTGCGGACATGGTAAGCGCTCCTCTTCCACTATGAATGTAGCTTTGTGAAATAAATTCAATATCCTGGACCATGAGGATTTTCCCCCACTAACCCGCGCTCACAAGGGTTGGTTGCATTTCACCCCGGCTCCAAAATCAGACCGGCCCGGAGTTCGGGGCATGGCTATCAATGCGTCGCCACCAGCCTTGGGTAACTTACACGAAAGCGATACTCCACAGCTCTCTAGGACTTCCCCCAACTACGGCTCCAGTGCCGCCCGGAGATCTGGCCTTGCACGTGCCGGGTTCGTCCGCTAGGCGTGACGGGGGAAGACCCACTGTCCCCACTCCGCACGCGAGTGCAACTTGTACATGCTTTTTAAGTATTTTTAACAGTATTATCAACAGGTAACTTAAAACTAAACCAACTGGATGTACTTCTATTAGTTGTCTAGGACTTGTAGCAGTAGTAGTAGTAGTAGTAGTGCATATCTTAGACATTTTTAAACAATTTTTAACAGTGAACACAGCAAAACACAATTTTTATGCTATGTTGTATAATTTTTGTGATTTTCTCATTGTCCATATTTTGGCAGTGTGTTGATACTTTTCACCTGAGGCTTTAAGCTGAGCTTTGTTGGAATGAGCTGACGTAGATGGAACTGCAACTGGAGCAACAAGTCTCTCTTAGATAAGATAAGATAAGAGATAAGATAAGACTTTATTGATCTCACACAGGAGAAATTTACTCGCCACAGTAGCTCCAGGACAATTGGACAGGAGGACAGGATAAAATTAGTTTTTCAGTTAGTCACTGTCACTGTTTTGTTGAAAATCAAACTCCTAAACAGGAGCGTAAACACTCGTATTGATCACAGGCTCCTGGAAATGTGCTGTTCCATTTTGTATTTTCTTGAGTTTTCAGGCAATCTTACTGACTTATTTGTCAGTGTTTGCTTATGTGTGCGTTATCGCCATGGTAACTGATGAACGTACCGTCGTAAATATACAGGCAGAACACCCCCGGCATGGTGTCACTGCAAAGTATCAATAAGAAGCTTGTAAAATGTGTCTATTTAAATGCGTCTGGTATCTTGATTGAGATTTAACTGTGGAACCAAATGTGAATCACCCTCATTTGAACATTGCTGGAGCAGAAACTTATTATTATTTTACATGAATTAATCATGAATCTGTACAAGCAGCAAAGAATAATACAAAAGGCATAAATACACAAGGGACACAAAAACAGACAGTGATGCAAATAATTCAATTAATTATAATAAATAAATAAATAAATAAATACACATAGAATAAAAATATATAAAGGAATAAAATCAAGCTAAAGGAAGGCCAACCGATTAATATTGGTTTTAAGAAGTCATTTAAAAAATGGTACAGATGGTGCGAGCCTTATCTCCTCAGGCAGGTCACTCCAAAGCCGAGGCGCCGAGACCGAAAACGCCCCATCAGCCTCTGTCTAAGGATCTAAGGCTCATACGGGGTTAAAAGTTCTGAAATGTAACTTGATGCTAGACCAGGCATGGGCAAACTACGGCCCGGGGGCCATATGCGGCCCGTTAAGCTTTTTAATCCCGCCCGCCGAACTTGAAGAAATTATAATAATAAATCTTGTTAATGTTTTAATGTTTTAGTTTCTCTGCAATTCTGGTGTATTCCAACAGCTGGCGCACTAGATACATTCACCTTTGCTGAGGAGCAATACGCCGTGTATTGCTCCACCCCTCAGCCCTCCTGTAAAGATGAGCGGAGCTAAGAAAAGAAAAGTGGACAGAGAACGTCGAGTGTTTAATAAGGAGTGGACAAGTAAATATTTTTTCACCGAATACTTATCAGCTGCTGTATGCCTGATATAAGAGACTGTAGCGTTTTTTAAAGAATATAATATCAGCCGTCACTTTGCCACAAAACAGTCAACGAAAGAACGAAAGAACCTGAAGGAGAACAGAACTTTCAGTGCTTTAAAATAGTAACTGTTAGTAATAAACAAAAAAAAGCTGTATTTTATTAATTACATTTTCTGTGTTTTAAGATTCATTTCAATAAACAGCTAAATACTGTGGAACTTGAAAGATGGACATTTTGTTGTAATGCTTTTTTCCATCCATCCATCCATCCATTTTCTTCCGCTTATCCGGGGCCGGGACGCGGGGGCAACAGTCTAAGCAGGGACTCCCAGACTTCCTTCACCCCGGACACTTCCTCCAGCTCCTCCGGGGGGACCCCAAGGCGTTCCCAGGCCAGCCGGGAGACATAGTCCCGCCAGTGTGTCCTGGGTCTTCCCCGGGGCCTCCTCCCGGTGGGACATGCCCGGAACACCTCCCGAGGGAGGCGTCCAGGAGGCATCCGAAACAGATGCCTGAGCCACCTCAGCTGGCTCCTCTCGACGTGGAGAAGCAGCGGCTCTACTCCGAGCTCCTCCCGTGTGACTGAGCTCCTCACCCTATCTCTAAGGGTGCGCCCAGCCACTCTGCGGAGGAAACTCATTTCGACCGCTTGTATCCGCGATCTCGTCCTTTCGGTCATTACCCAAAGCTCATGACCATAGGTGAGGGTAGGAAGGTAGACTGACCGGTAAATTGAGAGCTGTAATGCTTTTTTAAAATTTTTAATTCAAATAAAGCACATGTTTTCTACATATCCCATGTTATTTTTTGCTCTTATGAGGTGGATTACCAAAACACTAAATCCACCTGCTCCTGGTCCGGCCCTTCTGTCAAATTTTAGAACCCTTTGTGGCCCACGAGTCAAAAAGTTTGCCCACCCCTGTCCTAGACCTAAACGAGCTTTAAAGGAGAATTCATGTTTTTTACAATCTGAGCCTTATTTCGGTAATAAAACAAGTTGTTTTACTCACCCATAGCACTTTGGTGTCATATGGAGCACTTCCAGAGATGTTTTAGATTAGCGATAGCCGTAGCGCTAATATATGCCCCGAGCATGTAATATATGCCCCGAGCGGTCTCCAAATAACACAAACTTTAGCACTTTTCAAATAATAGAAGCTCAATGTCTTAGTCTACACTTTCTTTTGAGTCAAAAGTGGCCTGTAATCCGAGATTTAGCCATAGTTTCGAGTAGATGAGGAGGCCAGTGCGCATGTGCGGAGTCACAGCTTATTTCACTCTCAGCTCTCGGGACCAAAACATGAAACGCAAAGATGTAAATTATGGATAAATCTCGGATTACAGGCCACTTTTGACTCAAAAAAGCGTAGACTAAGACATCGAGCTTCTATGATTTGAAAAGTGCTAAAGTTTGTGTTATTTGGAGACCGCTCGGGGCATATATTAGCGCTACGGCTATCGCTAATCTAAAATATCTCCGGAAGTGCTCCATATGACACCAAAGTGCTATGGGTGAGTAAAACAACTTGTTTTATTACTGAAATAAGGCTCAGATTGTAAAAAAAACAAAACATTAATTTTCCTTTAAAAGTACAAAATACAAAATTGTGGTGTCATAATGCTAAAATTTCAAACTTGATTTTGATACTAAGGAATATAATATCACTGAAGTGAGATGCTTTCAATCTCATTGTGAGTATGTAAGATGCAAATTGTACATATGAATAGTGACAATAAAAGGCATTATATTATATTATATTATATTATATTATATTATATTATATTATATTATATTATATTATATTATATTATCAATACCGATTCCCATACCACAGTGTTAATTAAAAACTCTTTATTTAGACTATGTGATTTTCAATGTTAAATCATTCCCATGTGTTCTTATACCTTAGTGGTCCTGTAGGTTCCCTAGTGCTCCATGGGCGTATACTAGTCTATGTGCTCTTATACTTGTTCTGATACAGCTCAACATCATTCTAAAGACGTTCAGGAAAGCTTAAAGGGATAGTGCGTTTTTTTTTATGTTAATCTGTATGGGTTTCCTTCTAAAAGTTCCGTGTGTTGACACCGGCTTACCTCTGACAGTCTCAGCTGATCCCGGTTCGGCTCGCTTTCTGGAGCCCACGTAAGTAGGTTCGGTAACTTCTCTGGAACATGAAATAAAGCTTGTTTTTCTTCTCAAAACAAACATTTGTTAGAAAGGTGATATATTTGCGTCCGAAACAGTTGTCCACGAAACATCCAGCAGCGTATTTCACATTCGCGTATTGTCTCTCTCCACTCGTATCACTACGCCCATGTTAACTCTATCAGCCTGTTCACTTGTAAACTTGGGCGTAGACATCCGCTGAAGGTGAACAGGCTGATAGAGTTAACATGGGCGTAGTGATACGAGTAGAGAGAGACAATAGGTGAATGCGAAATACACTGCTGGATGTTTCGTGGACAACTGTTTCGGACGCAAATATATCACCTTTCTAACAAATCTTTTGTTTTGAGAAGAAAAACAAGCTTTATTTCATGTTCCAGGGAAGTTACCGGACCTACTTACGTGGGCTCCAGAAAGCGAGCTGAACCGGGATCAGCTGAGACTGTCAGAGGTAAGCCGGTGTCAACACACGTAACTTTTAGAAGGAAACCCATACAGATTAACATAAAAAAAAACGCACTATCCCTTTAATTTCTGTCCTGTGAATTTTTTAGTATCAACACCTGCTGTACAAATGCGTATCTAGTTTCAGTTTTAGTATCTGATTTTCAATACTTTGACCACCCTAAATACTGGTCATAGTAGAGCCTTTGCCACAGCTACCTCCACCTTCTGGAAACTCACTAAACACCTTCAAAAAACTGCTCAAAACACACCATTTCCTCACAGCCTACAGCACCCCCACATGACCGTTCCTTGTTACTGTTTTTGTTGGTCCTGTCCTTGTTTTAGTGTTACTTTATTTGTGTGTTATAAGTGTTTTGGTGTTACTGCGAAAAGCTCTGTATAAAATTTGTAGTACTCGAGTGAGTTCAAATGGAAATAGAATAGAAATTAAACTAAATATAATAATACATTTATATTTTAGAGCTCAACAAAACAAAATCCAGGAGCTTGAACGGCTAAACGAGTACAGTATAGTATCTATTTTTGAGTTTTAGCATCGATTAATATCAGCTTTTCAATACTTTTAACAACCACACCTGTCACTTTCTACCTCACTCTTATCCGTACAGGTCATATCAAACCATCTCAAATCCACTTTCTTTTACTAACACTATTTTGTCTTGTCTCCGTCTGACAGCCGCACAGATTGATTGACTGCTGAAGTCAACTTTCTGGTTCCTCCGCTCCTGGGTGAGTTTTTTTTTTGGTCTGGTAGGTCCGGTATGCAATGAGGAGGTAGGGCCAAAGTGCACTGAGCTCTGAGAGGGAGAGTCATAAACAGAACATAATTACAGCAGTCACAAGGCGCTCTTGCTGGCACTGCTACTATTCCACAAGCCTTATTCAAAGCAAACAGGTTGTTAGCGACTGCAGGATACCGCCTTTGATTAAGCTACAACTTATTGATTTATTTATTTGTGTGTGTGAGAGAGAGAGAGAGATTTCCAGTTTTCATTTTGGATTTAGCAGATTGTTTCTAAGAATGGATTTGCTGCTGGACTCTGGCTAAAGTGGATTATACTGCACAGTCATACATATAAGGTGAGTGAAGATTTGAATATACTTCATAGCTTTTTACAAATTTGGGTGTGATTAAAAAAAAGAAGAAGAAAAACATTTTGTGAAATGAGTAATTGTTCTTGGAAATGTGTTCTGGTCTATTTAATAACACCAGATCAGATGTGATCCAAATCTTATACAGGCAAACAACTACTCTAAAACTACCATGTTAAAATGTGAAGTATTAGCAAAATAGTTCCTCTTTAGACTTTAGAATAAAATTATAGAGTCAATATAAAGGAAAAAACCAAGGACTGAGCCATATAATAATAGATAATAAACCAAAACCCTGACTGTCTAAACCAAGGATCTCCAACCTTTTTTCTTCAGGGAGCTACTTTACAAAACGAAAATGCCAGAGAGCTACATATTTCAGCAGTTAGATGTTATAAAACATAAAGCATTATCCATTTATGGGTTGGAGACCCCTGGTCTAAAACAGTACTCTAAAACTAAAGTATAAGGCAATAAGATCTAAAGCAGAACTATTTTGGCTAATATATTTAAAAAGCAGAATAAAATTATGTCTAAATGCAGGACTAAACCATATAATAATAATAATAATAATAATAATAATAATAATAATAATAATAATAATAATAATAATAATAATAATAAGGGATGTCCCGATCAGGTTTTTTGGCCCTCTGATCCGATTCCGATCATTTGATTTTGAGTATCTGCCGATACCGAGTCCCGATCCGATACTTACATAATACATAAAAAAGTACACTTATATTTATGATGATGATGATGATGATGATTATTGTTATTATTATTATTATTATTATTATTATCTATTTTTGCTAATATTTTTTTTAAAAGTAGAATAAAATTATAAATTCAATTCTAAGGAAATTAAAAATTAATGTCAAAACCAAGGACTAAGCTATATAATAGTAGATAACAGATATTGGCAAAAGGAGAAATTCAATTTGTCAACTGGACAAAAGTTTATTTGGTCAAATATGTTTCAGTCATCCTAGCTGCTTCTTCAGTTCATAGATCAATAGATATCAATAGATAACAGATATTACCAAAACCCTGACTGTCTAAACCAGGACTCAAGCATCCCCAGATGAGGTCTAAAGCAGAACTATTTTGCTAATACATTTAAAAAGCAGAATAAAATTGTAAATTTACTTTACAAAGAAAGTAAAAAATGTCAAAACCAAGGACTAAACCATATAATAACACTAGATATGACAAAAATCCTGACACTACACTACTCTGAAATTAAAACGGGACTCAAGTATCAGCAGATAAGGCCTAAAGAAATAATATGTTTGCTAATACAAAGGAAATTTTTAAAAATGCCAAAACCAAGGATTTTTTTTTGTTTTGTTATAAAGCTCTTCTAATCCAATGTGTGAAACCCCAAACTTGCCTCACTATTCCAAACCTAACCTTACATTAAATACTTACATGTCGGATTCAAATTAACTGGTAATGATTGCTACAAAAATACGTGAGTCACCGTTTGGAACAATAACAGTGTTACCAGGTATTAAAGTATCAGTGTTGTTATAATGGAAACATGCCACTATGACTAAGCCTTATCTGTCTTTTCACATTGATTAAACAATTTCATTTGGATAAGATTACAAAACAGCTTCAGCGCAAAACATGAAGCTTGTCACATAGAAATAAATCCCCCAAAAAAACGTTATTTCAGTACAATATGTTTAAAGGTTCTATATTAGGCAAAACTGACTCTTGTTTTAAGCTCTAAGTCATGTTATAATGTTGGTATCTCCTCAAAAACATACCCAGAGTTCTGTTTTGTTTCATTCACATGTTTGAGTTATCCTTTATTAGTCTGTCTACAATTCCAAAGCTCAAAATGCTCTGTTCCACCTTGTGATGTCATGAAGTGGGAGTTTTCATGTTAACAGCTACCTTTTTAATGTAACATAGATCAGAAAATGGTGTCATATGGGCCTTTCTGGAAGGTTTATGAGGTTTATGAAGTGACTATGAATACAGTTTATGTTCTTAAATAAGTCTAGATATTGAGATAAAGTGAGATAATAAAAATAAAAAAACATAAATACAGTAATACAAATACAAGCGGTCGTAAATAGAAAGAGTGCAAAGATGAAATAATGATTGACAGGACACAGGCTTATCTGTTACTTAAAGTTGAGTTGTACAGTTGTAGGGAGTATAGGACAAATACTTTTAAAAATAAATTGGTTTTGAAACACTTTAGGGCATATTGTCGAAATACATAAAGAAAAAAAGGGGGTTTGAAGCGCCGTCATGTTTGAACATACAAAGGTAGTGATGGTTTTATTGTCCTAAACCCTTGTGATCTTTCGTGCCTGTTTGTTTTGCGTTGACAGTGTGTCCACAGACCATCCTTTTGAACTGCTTTGTATTCGGGACAATGGAGTAGCCTAGCGTGCTACTGAGGTCATACACGGGATTTCAGTATCACGTGATCAAGGAATTTTCATTAGCTGCTAAGTGTTATGACTAGCAAACTATTTTTACAGTTATAATTAGAGCTACTTTTAATGATTAATTTAACATATAGTCTGTGATCGGAAAGGCATTTAAAATACGTACATTTATAGGTGCACTGTGTCATTTTTCAGTTTGTCAACTGCTTGTTTCTATGGCGATGTCATTGCTCTGTCTGGAATGTTCCACAGTATGACATTAAACAGCCCTACTTTACATTTATTCAACTACAGGTGGTTTTATAGGTAAAATACTTAGAAAAACAGGCACAGCTCTGACCTGTAACTTCTGTCTGGTTTGATCTCTATGATGATAGAAAGGTATGATGCCATCCATCCATCCATTTTCTTCCGCTTATCCGGGGCCGGGTCGCGGGGGCAACAGTCTAAGCAGAGACTTCCTTCACCCCGGACACTTCCTCCAGCTCCTCCGGGGCGTTCCCAGGCCAGCTGGGACACATAGTCCCTCCAGCGTGTCCTGGGTCTTCCCCGGGGCCTCCTCCCGGTGGGACATGCCCGGAACACCTCCCGAGGGAGGCGTCCAGGAGGAATCCGAAACAGATGCCTGAGCCACCTCAGCTGGCTCCTCTCGACGTGGAGAAGCAGCGGCTCTACTCCGAGCTCCTCCCGTGTGACTGAGCTCCTCACCCTATCTCTAAGGGTGCGCCCAGCCACTCTGCGGAGGAAACTCATTTCGGCCGCTTGTGTCCGCGATCTTGTCCTTTCAGCATTACCCAGAGCTCATGACCATAGGTGAGGGGAGGAACGTAGATCGACCGGTAAATTGAGAGCTTCGCCTTTTGGCTCAGCTCCCTCTTCATCACAACGGTCCTCTACAGCGACCGCATCACTGCCGACGCTGCACCGATCCGCCTGTCAATCTCACGATCCATCCTCCCCTCAAGGTATGATGCCATACTGCAAAACTTTCCAGACAAAGCAATAGCATCTCCACAGAGAAAAGCAAGTGGCGGACACTCCACTAGAAATGTTACAAAAAGAAAGAATAAAAAAAGTTTAAAACATCAGCAACATTCAGCGTTCAAAAAAGAAGTTGGTGGAAGCATCGTTTATTTAATCCTACGCCTAATTTACAATAGTATATCTACTGTACATGATATTGTTTTGTTTGTCATCGCTTGTAAAGTACTATCAGCCTTTATCATACAGTAAAAGAATCACAGTCAGTATTTCCAATTTTAAGCATATATTTCCATGTCATTTATTCATTTGTTTATTTTTGTTAGTCAAATCGATGCTACCAGTCCATTACTCCGCCCCCACAGTTTGGAATTTAAATGTCAGTAATAAGTTACTTTCAGGATCGTGTCCGAAAACCACGATCAAAGCCAGACTCCACTCGTATCTGTGTTCGAAAGCTCCAGGGGGACAGTTATCTAAGCTCGCTGATAGGGTTTAAACATTAATCAAGTGCGTCTGCTATTTTCGGTGGCCTACATCAGAAGATAAGTCTCCAAAGTACCTTGACGAAAATGTTGTCCTTTAGCTATGTTGTGCTTGTTGCGCTGAATTCTGTTTAGGTAAAATACGATGACTTCAGATTCGAAACGTGGGGTGATACTGGAAAAAAATGTACTTTCATAAACTATTTTGGAGATTGCAATAATGATAATCGGAATTTATGTTTGCCGTTTATCAGAAATATACAAAAACGTACATTAAAGCACCAGATGAGTCTGAAGAATTGCACACCACCCCGGTCTGCCAGTCCAGCGGTACTGTCCCCGACCGCCACGCGATGTTGCAGAGACGTGTCAGCCAAGACAGCCCTACAACATCCAGAGACTTGAGATACTCAGGACGGATCTCATCCGTCATCCGATCTCATCATTTTTGCCTCTGCCACCGCCCGGGCTGGAGCTGCAGCATGCTTGGCCCGCCGGTACCCGTCGGCTGCCTCCGGAGTCCCACGAGCCAACAAGGCCCGATAGGACTCCTTCTTCAGCCTGACGGCATCCCTTACTTCCGGTGTCCACCACCGGGTTCGGGGATTGCCGCCGCGACAGGCACCACAGACTTTACGACCACAGCTACGGGCGGCCGCATCAACAATAGAGGCCGAGAACAGAGCCCATTCGGACTCTATGTCCCCAGCCTCCCCCGGAATCCGGGAGAAGCTCTCCCGGAGGTGTGAGTTGAAGATACCCCTGACAGAGGGCTCTGCCAGACGTTCCCAACAGACCTTCACTACGCGCTTGGGCCTGCCAGGTCTTTCTGGCTTCCTCCCCCGCCAGCGGACCCAACTCACCACCAGGTGGTGATCGGTTGACAGCTCTGCCCCTCTCTTTACCCGAGTGTCCAAGACACGCGGCCAGAGGTCAGATGACACGACAACAAAGTCGATCATCGACCTCCGTCCTAGGGTGTCCTGGTGCCACGTGCACTGATGGACACCCTTGTGCTCGAACATGGTGTTCGTTATGGACAAACTGTGGCTAGCACAGAAGTCCAATAACAGAACACCGCTCAGGTTCAGATCAGAGAGGCCGTTCCTCCCAATCACCCCTCTCCAGGTGTCACTGTCGTTGCCCTCGTGGGCGTTGAAGTCCCCCAGGAGAACAACGGAGTCCCCGGTCAGTGCACTGTCCCCTCCCAGGCACTCCAAGAAGGCCGGGTACTCTGCACTGCTGTTCGGCCCGTAGGCCGACACAACAGTGAGAGACCTGTCCCTGACCCGAAGGCGCAGGGACGCGACCCTCTCGTTCACCGGGGTGAACTCCAACACACAGCGGCTGAGCCGTGGGGCAATGAGCAGGCCCACACCGGCCCGCCGCAGTTCCCCGCGGGCAACGCCAGGAGGTCAGGCCGACTATATCTAGTCGATAGCGCTCAACCTCCCGCACAAGCTCAGGCTCCTTCCCCCCCAGCGAGGTGACATTCCATGTCCCCAGAGCTAGTCTCCATGTCCGGAGATCTGGTCGCCGAGGCCCCTGCCCACGGCTGCCGCCCAGATCTCTCTGCACCGGCCCCTTATGGATCCTCCTGCGGGTGGTGGGTCCACAGGAGGACGGCCCCGCGTCGCTCCTTCGGGCTGAGCCCGGCCGGGCCCCATGGGGGAAGGCCCGGCCACCAGGCGCTCGTTCGCGAGCACCCATCCCAGGCCTGGCTCCAGGGTGGGGCTCCGGTGACGCCGATCCGGGCGACGTAACTGGCCTTGATCTTGTATTCATCATAATGGGCTTTTGAACCGCTCTTGGTCTGACCCGTCCCCCAGGACCTGTTTGCCTTGGGTGACCCTACCAGGGGCATAAAGCCCCCGACAACATAGCTCCCGGGATCATTCGGGCACTCAAACCCCTCCACCACGTTAAGGTGGCGGCTCAAGGAAGGGTGGATGGACCCTCCACTAAAAAAGTTCCACAGTGCACCTTTAAGTAAAAGTATTAAAGTACCTGTTTAAAAATGTACTTAAAGAGTAAAAAGTAAAAGTGTTTTGCACATATTTTGAGGTCTAATAAAGCTTCAGATTTTGTGATTTTGATACAGACTTGTGGTGAATTTTGTTCAATAGAAACAACTGAATCAATATTTTTCACAAGCTGTTTTATTTATATATATATTTTTTTTTGCTCAAATTACAAATGTGTTAAAAAATGAACCTTAAACCTTTTCAGCAGGTCTCGAGCATTAATAAAAAAAATACTTTTACTTTGTAACGTTCCACCGCTGTTTGGAGCATATGCGAGATTAGAGGATCTCTTTGGGACAACAGCAGAAGTTAGTGAGGGAGGTAGCTGGAGATTTGGTATCTATTTTTGGTATTTATCTTTAAAAAATTAGATTAAACTCATTGACAAGTTAAAGTTGTCTTTATGGAAATGCATTGTTTCCTGGTACTTCTTCCTGCATAAATATTTGTTTTGATTTTGTTTGAGTGCAGTTTCAGTTTGGTTGAGATACACGGAGGTACATAATACTTTTGAGAGATTAGCAGGTCATTAATTTCTTTAGTTGATTACAGCCAAAATTTGATCACTATATTAAATTTTAGTATTAATTATTGTATTGTATTGAGAATAAACTTGGTACCATGGTCAAACAACAGTTAAATCCTATATAATTTCAACAATTACAATCAGTGCTGGAAAGTAACAAAGTACAACTGTATATACTGTTACAAAATACTTTTACATTTTACTCTTTAAGTACTTTTTTAAACAGGTACTTTAATATTTCGAGAACTTTTTTGCTCCGGTGTCAGCACTTCTGCTTAACTCTTTCACTGCCAGCCTGTTTTCAAAATCTAAGCCTGTAGAGTGCCAGAGATTTAGAACATTTTCACTGATTTTTCAAGACTCACAGAATACTGAGTTCTTTGACTATATAAACATGGCACACATCAAAATAAAGCCTAGACTCTCTTCTTTCACCTGGAAAAAAATTATGTTTCTAACCTTTTCGGTTCTCAAATAACTGATAGTAGAACATAGGGAAGTTTCAGCAAAAACACTGGTTTTTGAGCAAGAAATGGAGAAAACGAGCGTTGAGTTCAGAGAAGGATTTCGAGCAGATCAGTGACTTTGACATCAATATTTATCGATTTAGTGACACCATGTTTACAGGATATAATAATATATTTTCATATAAAATAGAACTTTGTTGAGGCTTTGTCTGAGGCCCAGAGTACAGACCCATAATAAAAACTAATATACACACACACACACACACACACACACACACACACACACACACACACATATGTACATACACACAAGCCCATGCATAAACCTTTACACACACACACAGCTACACACGCACGCGCGCACGCACGCACGCACACGCATGCACGCACGCACACACACACACACACACATACACACACACACATATAACTTCATTCATTACAATTACCACACAGCACAGCAGTATCACTGCTCCAAGTCAGTAAACTTCTTCTCTGGAGCTGTCGTAGTTCTGAAGAGACTCCCTGATCCGCGCAGCGCACACATGACACGCCCCCTCCTCGGGCACAGCAGATCTCTGCTCAGACCTCGCTGCTTGATCCGGCTTGTCTCTGCGATCCTCTGATCCAGGATCCTGGGTCCCAAGAGCGATCTGATCGCTCCATAGGCGCTGATCAACAGTTATCTGCTTTTCCGGGTTCTCTGGCCTCGCCATCTTACACACATCTATACACACACTGCACTCCTCCTTTCTTCCACGGCTCTGATCGGCAAATAATGATACAAGATCGCCATCTACAGGTTGAGGTGTGTGAATTACACCTTCAAAGTTGCTCCAGGCCGTATCCTAGCAACCCCCGCTGAAAAACGTGTTGAACGTCTATAGACGTTCTGGCAATCAACGGTTGGGTTCGCCCGAACGTCTATAGACGTCTCCGGCAGCCAATGAGTTAAAGGCGCATCTTGACTTCCTGACGGACAGGAAGCAGCACGTTAGGCTCAGGAAGAATGTCTCGGACTCCCGGACCATCAGCACCGGCTCTCTCCAAGGCTGTGTTCTTTCTCCTCTGCTCTTCTCTCTGTACACCAACTGCTGCACCTCCTCCCACCAATCTGTCAAGCTCATCAAGTTTGTAGACGACACCACGGTCATTGGACTCATCTCGGACGGGGATGAGTCTGCCTACAGGACAGAGGTTGACCGCCTGGTGTCCTGGTGCAGCCAGAACAACCTGGTGCTGTATGCCCAGAAGACAGTGGAGATCATTGTGGACTTTAGGAAGCCCCCCCCCCACCACCACCACCACTACCACCACCACCATCCTGACTGACACCCCCATCACCACTGTGGACTCACTTGGCTTCCTGGGGACCACCATCACCCAGGTCCTCAAATGGGAGCCCACCATCACCTCCGTCATAAAGAAGGCCCAGCAGAGGTTGAACTTCCTGAGGCAGCTGAAGAGATTCAACTTGCCAGCACGGACAATGGTGCAGTTCTACACTGCCATCATCGAGTCCATCCTCACCTCCTCCATCACCGTGTGGTCTGCACCACCTCCTCCATCACCTCCTCCATCACCGTGTGGTCTGCTGGAGCCACAACCAGGGACAAACAGAGACCGCAGCGTGTTGTGCGCTCTGCTGAGAAGGTGATTGGTTGCAGCCTTCCATCTCTTCAGGACCTGTACACCTCCAGGACACGGACACGTGCAGGTCGGATTGCATCCGATCCTTCTCATGGACTTTTTGACCTGCTCCCCTCAGGCAGGAGGCTACGGTCCATTCAGACCAGAACCTCTCGCCATAAGAACGGCTTCTTCCCCTCTGCTGTTGGACTCTTGAACAATAATAACACTAGGACTGTTCCCACCCCCCCCTCTGTGTCAGTCACATGACTCCACCCCCCCCCGCGCTGTGTCAGTCACATGACCCCACCCCCCCGCTCTGTGTCAGTCACATGACCCCACCCCCGCCCTGTGTCAGTCACATGACCCTGTGCTGGATTTTTTTGCACCTGATCATTACCTGCACCTGCACTGTTATATTCTTGTATTCTTGTAAATTTGTAAATTTAAGTTTTTTACTTTATTTTATTCTATTTTATTCCGCTCCAAGTACCGAAGCAATTTCCTAATGGTGTTGAAACATATGGCAATAAAACCTTTCTGATTCTGATTGGTGAAGGTTTTCATTACCACGGAGATGTTATTTCGTTGTCTGCAGTGTTGGCATGGATGATATTAAATGTATACACTTCTCCGCAGATGTGACCTGTAAATTGGTCTCCTGCTTGCCTCTATAGAAAAATCATTTGTTTTTTATGTCATACACTGGAATATGCGAGGCAAAGTAATAAAATCTCCATGGTGACAAGCAGGTGACGGGCCCTGCTCTACTCCGGAAAAGTTACACAGTGTACTTTTAAGTAACACAGCTGAGTACTTCTTCACCACTGCTTACAATTATCTACTATATAATGGGGGAGAGACACGGGCCCGGAAGCCCCACCAGACGCTCGAGGAGCACTTCCACGTCCCGGGACGAGACGCACACCAACCCCTTGGAGAAGTGCTCCTCGCGCGTCTGGCGGGGCTTCCGGGGCCGTGTCTCCCCCCACGCGTCACTATTAATACATTTTATTCAACAAAATCTATGAAAGTTTGAGTGTTTAAACTAGAGACAAATGTGAGAAAATGTTCATTCCAGTCTGAGAAAAGTGTATAATGTGTGTGGTGAGGCATTTACAGCCTTAAAACATGTAGAATAATTGTAAAATATAAAGTTGTCCTACTTCGCGGATTTCTCTTATTGCGGGTTATTTCTGGAACCTAACCCCCACGATAAACGAGGGATTACTGTAACACTATTTTCTGATCTATGTTCTAATGTTGATTGTTATTCTTGTGTTTCAGTCACGCATGTTTAACACACAAACCCTATTAGGCTTAGTTCTTCTCTAAATGCTCTTTTTCACCTTGTGATGTCATGTAGGACACATTTAACTCAAATATTTTGAAGGATTAAAACCCCAGAATTACCCATTTCAGCTGTACAAAAGGTAAAAGGTAGGCGTTAACTTGAAAACTACCACGTCATGACATCTCAAAATGGAACAGTGCTTTGGGGATGTAGACAGACTAATAATAAATGATTACTCAAACATGTGTGAATGAAACAAAACACAACTCCAGGTCTGTTTTTGAGGAGGTAACAACATGATAACATGGCTTAAAGGAGAATTAACGTTTTTTTACAATCTGAGCCTTATTTCGGTAATAAAACAAGTTGTTTTACTCACCCATAGCACTTTGGTGTCATATGGAGCACTTCCAGAGATGTTTATATCCGTAACGCGAGTTCTCGGACACAAACTTTAGCACTTTTCAAATCATAGAAGCTCAATGTCTTAGTCTACACTTTCGTTTGAGTCAAAAGTGGCCTGTAATCCGAGATTTATCCATAATTTACATCTTTGCGTTTCATGTTTGGGTCCCGAGAGCTGAGAGTGAAATAAGCTGTGACTCCGCACATGTGCACTGGCGTCCTCATCTACTCGAAACTATGGATAAATCTCGGATTACAGGCCACTTTTGACTCAAACAAAAGCGTAGACTAAGACATTGAGCTTCTATGATTTGAAAAGTGCTAAAGTTTGTGTTATTTGGAGACCGCAAACAAGTGCCCCGAGAACTCACATTACGGAGATCGCAAATCTAAAACATCTCCGGAATGACACCAAAGTGCTATGGGTGAGTAAAACAACTTGTTTTGTTTTTACCGAAAAAAGGCTCAAATTGTAAAAAAAAAAACATTAATTCTCCTTTAAAGCTCACAAGAGACAATTTTGTGTAATAGTTTGTACCAAATAGGTGGTAACAAATTTTGAAACATAATATGTTGCTACAGAGAACTCTACTGATATACTGATAAACAATAATACTGAAACTTTATGCCTCTGATACAATAACAATAATGCAGGATAATCCCAGTGACCCATTTTAAAAAGACAGTATCATTAAAAGCCATTAGCTGAAACAAATACTTAGCAGAACCAATGACCCATAGAAGTTTCATATTCAACGTTTAATAGTTCAGATCTTATCGTATTAAAACCAAAATACCCTAAATCTTGTCCACTTACACACGATAAATATTAAGACCCTAAATAAAGGCTTTTATATATTCAATGATAATATAATGATCGCTATAGTAATTATTGTGTCAGGCCTGGAACCAAAACGATGTGTTGCTCTTCAGGGAAACTCGTATCAACGCCAGTCACTTTTATTAAAATCATGAAATAAACAACCATTTAAAATTCAAATTAATCCAAGTCAAGACTGTCAAATTGTTCTGATATGTAGGATGTTTCGGTATGGATTTACTAGAATTATGCCTTAAAATTTGCATTAGACACAAACCTCTCTCTTTCTAAACACAGAAGTCTCCTCTGCTGAAATATTCATTTGATTTATGTACTTTTTAACATTTTGTCAGTGACCTCCACCCACAGCTCCCTGTTCACTGTCTGATTTTTAAACATTGATTCAATTTAGCACGACTCAGAAAAAGCCTCATAGATACAGAATTGGACAGGAAGTAGTGATGCAAACTACGATTTCTCGGTAGGATATTTTCACAATATGCTTTTCACAGTACGATATTTATTGCCATATTTGGTAGAGGCTGACAAAATTGTGAATATTATATGATTTTTTTTCTTTAAAATGCCTTTGGTTCTGTCATAATCTTAAAGAGTTAAGATTTAAAAGTGCTTAATAACTTATTTCATTGTGTAAATAGGACTAAAACAGAGCAAAGAATACTTCTATATGTAGTTTCCTCCATTTCTTTAAGCTATTGTTGAATCATAACAATGAATTTAAGCAAAGAAACTTCCAATTTGATACATTGTGATGGCCCACGATATTACACAGAGACTTTTGATGACACGATATTTCAGTTAC
Source organism: Paratrypauchen microcephalus (assembly GCA_036785185.1). Taxonomy (NCBI): domain Eukaryota; kingdom Metazoa; phylum Chordata; class Actinopteri; order Gobiiformes; family Gobiidae; genus Paratrypauchen; species Paratrypauchen microcephalus. The sequence continues at coordinate 3,171,024 of JAVJIX010000067.1, read as the reverse complement.
TGTTACATCCCTAATGCTAACAGTGTGGTTGACGGGCACTGTCATGCACAGAGCGTATTATGTTATACAGTGGATATAAAAAGTCTACACACCTCTGTTCATATGCCAGGTTTTTGTGATGTAAAAAAATGACAGCAAGACAAATAATTTCACAACTTTCTCCACCTTTAATCTGACCTATAACCTGTACAACACAATTGAAGAACAAACTGAAACTGTAATAACCTGGTTGTATACATGTGCACACCCTTAAACTAATAGTTTGTTGCAGCACCTTTGGCTTTTATTACAGCACTCAGTCTTTTTGGGTAGGAGCCTGTCAGCGTGGCACATTTTGATGTGGCAATATTTGCCCACTCTTCTTTGCAAAACCGCTCTAAATCTGACAGATTGCACTTGTGCACAGCACAGATCACCCCACAGATGTTCGATGGGATTCAGGTCTGGACTCTGGCTGGGCCATTCCAAAGCCTCAGTCTTATTCTGGTGAAGCCATTCTTTTGTTGATTTAGATGTGTGCTTTGGGTCATTGTCGTGCTGAATAATGAAGTTCCTCTTCATCTTCAGCTTTCTAACAGAAGGCCGAAGGTTTTATGCCAGCACTGACTGGTATTTGGAAGTGTTCAAAATTTCCTCCGCCCTGATTAAGGCCCCAGTTCCAGCTGAAGAAAAATATATTTTAAAAAATGTATTAAAAATATATATTTAAAAAAAAAATTATATTCTATCTCTCAATGTTAAAATAAACCTACCGTTAAAATATTATAAACTGCTCATTTCTTTGTCAGCAAATCAGCAAGGGATCAAAGACTTATTTCCTCCACTGTACTGTACAGTCGTCTCACTTGAGATAGATAGGTTTAATATCATGAAACATTCTAGATAAAGCAATAACATCCATGAAGACAAACAGGTGTCAGACCATAATTTGAAAACTTATGCAGTGCACCATTAACTATACAATTTATAAACACATCTTTTTTAATGTTTCTTTTCTACCTTAAATTATCATTTTCAACATTTTCAGATGTTTCTTTTGGTATCATATACTAAAATTATATTGTTACTTTGTTATATTGTTACTTTGCAGCTGATGTCATCAACAGTCCCTGGAGAGGTGATGCTAACTGAAAGCACTACTCTGTTAGAAGCTCTGTTACTCAAGTCAGAATGTTACTCAAGTCAGAATGTTACTCAAGTCAGGCTTATCTGATAATATTTATTTTAAAGATCCCATGACATGGTACTTCTTGATGCTTTTATATGGCTCCTTAATGGTTCCCTAATACTGTAAATGAATCCTTCTTCAAAATCAACACTCAGTGCATGAGAAACAGAGATAAGATGAGAAAGAGTAATTTTTCTCACTCTGAACACTCTATAATGGGCGTTGTTGCTTGAATGCAAATGAGGAGAAAAGAGCTGGCCAATAGTAGAGGGTGGGGGCGTGGCCAAACTCTCCCTCTCGCTCTGAGCCCTCAGCTGATCCATTTCCTTGTTTTTGCACGGGGGGAGAGATTTGAAGCGTTCCATTGAAAAATAAACAAATTTCCACAGAAAATAAAATGAAACCACTGCTGTTCAAAGGTCCAGAGGCTCAGATAAAGGACTTCCGAGCCTAGAAACACTCGGACGTGCCTCCAGGCAAATAAAAAAACGCATTTCGCATTGCCTAGCGCATTCGCAGTCCAAACTCTCTGGGCGTGATTTACAGAGACGCTGAGTACAGACAGACGGGGGTGGAACTGCATTTGCATTTCTTTTTTCGATCTGACGTCAATAAGGTGCCTTGTTCAAAATCGCCCGTTTGAGCTCCGATTTTTTGTAACGCAGAAAAGGATCGCAAATGCTCAGTTTAGACATTTCGCAACTTTTAACCATGGGGGGGGGGGGGGCTAAACAGGGTAGGGGAGCTCACATTAACGTTCAAAAACCTCAGAAAGTGAAAATTTCATGCCATGGGACCTTTAACACAATCTGACCTGAAAAAGCTGACTCCGTTGGAACTACAACATGTAGAGCAGGTTTATGTGAATATTTTAAGACCAAAATGACGAGGCTCACTGCAGCAGTTACAGAGAGAGGGGAGCCAGAGTCAATGGAGCCAAAAGTGCACCCATCCTTACTTCTTATTTGGAACGCGACAACTAGCGGGTTAGCTATGTCCATATATATAAACAGTCTATTGTTTCAGCTTCCTGCTGAGGACTTATTTTCACCAGTCCTAAATTTCTCATACTGAAAACCACATATACTGTGTTTTCTCTCCACAGTTTTTTTTTTTTTTTTTTACCTGAACCACACTGTAGTCGAAGGAGGATGTCCGTCATCACTTTATTTTTCCGTGGACTGAGGTCCCAGGATAACCACCCTGGGAAGCGGCCGCCCCCTGTGCCCCCGGTGCACGACTACGACGAAGACGAGAATGACTCCCACGCAGAGTTCACCAGAGATGCCAACCCCCGGAAGTCTTGGGTCCGAAAGTCCATGAGGAAGAAGAAGCAGTCCGAACTACAAGTGCCTACAGAAAGTAAGGACCAAAACTAATGATCAAAGGAGAAGTTCAATTTGTCAACTCAGAACCTCAGAACAAAGCCTCATCCGAGAGGCTTCGTCAGCTCTGGTCAACCAGAGCTGACGAAGCCTCTCGGACGAGCGGCGAAACGTTTTCAACCAAACAAACTTTGTCCAGTTGACAAATTGAACTTCTCCTTTGATCATGGATTCTACCTGGACGACTGAGGGACTTTTTACGACCAAAACTAATGTATACAGAGATTAACAGACCAGTGGCCCCCATTCAAGCCATCTGAATCTTTACTGAAATAAAAAGGTACAAGGTAGCTGTTAACTTGAAAAGTATCATGTCATGACATCACAAGGTGTATCAGCATTTTGAGCTTTGAAGATGTAGACAGACGAATAATAAAGGATGACTTGCAAGATTCTAACATGACTTTACCTCACAAGTGTCAATTTTGCGTAATATATGACCTTTAATTTGAGTATATCCATCCAGCCACACAATGTTTTTTTTTTTATCTATTTGTTTTTCCTTACATAACTCATGTTCAGCCTCGAGAGCTAATTTCATACAGTGTACAGAGATATTGTTACCATTTCCACTAGAGTAGCCAGACCAGTTTTCAATGGTTTTTTAAGGAATAGCTGAGGTATTGTATTCTATTGTGTGTGGAAAGCAGATGCAGGGTGTATTATTGCACACAGGACAAAGGCGTGAACTGATTTAAACCCGATGGACAGGTTCAGTTTGAGTTGGGAGTAAGAACTACAGTTTTACGTCATCACGGGTAAACCAAAACAAAACAAAGCAAAACAGCTAATGAACTTCCCACACAGAAAGTAGACCTGGATATTTATAGTGTAGAATCGTATCAGTAGTATCAGATCAGGTTTCATTTTATATACTTTGGAGTTTGGAGTTCTTTTTTTTTTTTTGTGGATCGGATATCAGCTTCCAAGATATCAGTTCAGTCGATTTCTCATTTTAATCTATATATCAGTGTAATAAGATGATTTACTGGACAATGTTGGCCCAAAACATCTTATAATATTAAACTTGTATTTTTATAAAGTTGTTCTGTAGTTATAAAACACATTTGATCTTGTACTGTGTAACTTTTTGGTTGGGGGTCCATCACCTGCTTGTTTTTATGAAGATGTCATTGCTCTGCTTCAGATGTTCTGAAGTTCTACCTTACAGCTCTACCTTACATTTATTAAGTTACAGGTGGTTTTATCGCTGGGAAATACCTAGAAAAACAGGCATTCTGAGTGTGAGCGGTGTCGCCTTTCCACAGATCTGACCTGTAGCTTGGTTTGGTTTGTTCTCCATGAAGATTGAAAGCTTTAATACCATACTGTGAAATATTCCAGATGAAGTGTAACACCTCTATGGAGAAAAGCATTTGATGGACTCTCCACCAGAAAAGTTACACAATTCATCTTTAAAGCCAAAGTATCAACATCGGTATTGGAACAAACACATTAACTACTAACTAATATTAACCAACGTTATTAAAGGAGAATTAACATTTTTTTAGGGCTGTCAAACGATTAATTTTCTTGATCGCAACTAATCTCAGAAATTTCATAGTTAATCGCGATTAATCGTGATTTATTTTGCATGTTTAAAATTGATATCTTGCAGTAAGACCGTTCGAATCTAAAGTTAAACTCACAATGCAAAGTATTTCTCACCATTTTTTTAATTTAAAAAAAGTGCAGAGAAAGGAAAAAGTAACAATGAACCAGTAATAGTGCTTACTTTGAGAAATTGTAAATAAATGATTGAAGCCCGCTCGAGCTGCCTACGGATGCGTAGAAGGAACAAAATACTAGCAAACTCAAAATAGCGCGTTTAACCGACAATGAGTTTAATTAATACAACCAAATGAGCTGCATATAAGAGAACTCACGGGGCAGGTAACCGGGCCTCATGCCAACAGCGAACAGTTCAATGTGTTTGTTACACATCTGCTCCTTCAAAGTCAGCTTTATTGTCAATTCTGCCATATGTGTTCAACATACAGTAAATCGAAATTTTGTTTCTCTCTGGCCAGGTAGTGCAAAAAGACAGTGTACAAAATACAATATGAAGACAAAACACAACAAAAAAACTATCTAAGACAGAGATCTAAGTTAAAACTAAAGTCTACGATCTAAAATCTTAAAACAGTGCAACATAATAAATAAACTATACTATATACAGATTTCCAAAGTGTGCAGTGTGCATCAAAAATGTGCAATGGAAGATACAGCAGTGACTTGGTCATGTGCAGTAGAATGTGCATAGGAGTTAAGATAAAATAAAAATAAACCTTCACTGTACAGTGTCCAGGTTTACACCATTTCTCGTTCAGAAACAGCGCTAGTCCTCCTCCCTACTTCTTCCCGCTCTCCGGGATTTGCGGTGTTAGCCATGTCTCCGTAAAAACAATGACGCTAGCGTCCCTGTACTCCCGCTGAAATCTAACGAGCGCCGCGAGCTCGTCCGTCTTGTTGGCGAGGGCGCGCACATTCCCCGTGATGACAGAGGGAAGAACGGGTCTGTAGCGTCTCTTCTTTTCCCGGAGTTTACGTCCCGCGCGGCGTCCACGGCGTGTCGTCCGCAGGATCTCGTCAGGGATAACATGCCTGTCTCGGGGAAACACAACAGCGCTGCGCAGCGCCATCAGCTGATCCTTTGTGTAGACGAGCAGAGGACGGGGTCCCTTACACATCTTAAGCCGAGACAGGTAAATAATCCACCAAAAGTGCAGAAAAAGTGCAGCGTCGTGTGCGGCCCAAGCTTATGTACAGTGTTGATAAAAAATATTTACAAAAGTGGGGCAGTTTAAGGCAAAAAGTTAGGAAAGTGCAGGAGCGTTGTGACGGGCAGCCAGCCCTCGCCGGCGCCGGAAGTACCATGGATGGTAGAATTGCGGAAAATGCTGTCAAACTCTGATCGCGATTAAAAAAATTGTTCGCGATCATAACTTACATTAATCTAATCGCGATTAACGCGTTAATATTCCCAGCCCTACATTTTTTACAATCTGAGCCTTATTTCGGTAATAAAATAAGTTGTTTTACTCACCCATAGCACTTTGGTGTCACATGGAGCACTTCCAGAGATGTTTTAGATTTGCGATCTCCATAATGTGAGTTCTCGGGGCACATGTTTGCGGTCTCCAAATAACACAAACTTTAGCACTTTTCAAATCATAGAAGCTCAATGTCTTAGTCTACACTTTTGTTTGAGTCAAAAGTGGCCTGTAATCCGAGATTTAGGCATAGTTTCGAGTAGATGAGGACACCAGTGCGCATGTGCGGAGTCACAGTTTATTTCACTCTCAGCTCCCGGGACCCAAACATGAAACGCAAAGCTGTAAATTATGGATAAATCTCGGATTACAGGCCACTTTTGACTCAAACGAAAGTGTAGACTAAGACATTGAGCTTCTATGATTTGAAAAGTGCTAAAGTTTGTGTTATTTGGAGACCGCTCAGGGCATATATTACATGCTCGGGGCATATATTATATGCCCCGAGAACTCGCGCTACGGCTATCGCTAATCTAAAACACTTCTGGAAGTGCTCCATATGACACCAAAGTGCTATGGGTGAGTAAAACAACTTGTTTTATTACCAAAATAAGGCTCAGATTGTAAAAAACGTTAATTATCCTTTAACTACTAACTAATATTAACCAACTTTATTAAATTGTTCCAGGGATTTAAAACTAATTTTTTAAAACACCTGACCAAAATTACTCCCAATTAAAGCTCTTCTTGAACCCTTTGGAGTAGAGCTGTGCCAAAAATTGAAACTGAATTTGATCAATCTCAATGATAATACAAGTGTATTTTAGTTCTACAGTCACTCGTGTGGTAGTAAAAAGAGTCACCGCCCTCTTATTTAGGTGAAAGCTCTGAGTCAGGGCCACTGTCTCTTTACGTCTCCTCACATGTTTTGTGTTTCAAGTTTGAACTCAAAAGTGCATTGTGTAACTTTTCTTGTAAAAGGTTTGTCAAATGCTTTCTTCCATTGCTTTGTCTGGAATGTTTCACAGTATGGCATTGAACCTTTCTATCACCGTGGTCATGGAGATCAAACAAGACCAAGTTACAGGTCAGATCTGTGGAGAGACAAGTCAGAATGCAGTCCGAATGCCTGCTTTTCTAGGTATTTTTGAGCCATCTGTAGTTAAATAAATGTAAGGTAGAACTGCGTGAAAAGTCCCTCAGTCGTCCAGGTAGAATCCATGATAACAGGAGAAGTTCAATTTGTCAACTGGACAAAGTTTGTTTGGTTGAAAACGTTTCGCCGCTCATCCGAGAGGCTTCGTCAGCTCTAATAAGAATACTGGTAAGACACTTGCTTATATCTTGCTGTAGGGAGGAGCTACCTAGCTAACTACTTTCCGGAACTATCTCATTGGTTTCCGTCTTTTGTTTCTCTGGCGTCTAGCTAACGATCCCTATTCAGCCGACGAAGCCTCTCGGATGAGTGGCGAAACGTTTTCAACCAAACAAACTTTGTCCAGTTGACAAATTGAACTTCTCCTGTTATCACGTAAGGTAGAACTGTTTAATGTCATACAGTGGAACATTCCAGGCAGAGCAATGACATCTCCTTAGAAACAAGCAGGTGACGGATCCCCAACCAAAAACAGAGTGCACCTTTATATCTGAACAACTGAACTCTCTCCCTCTGCCACTGTGTGTGGGTTTGCCTTTAAATATGGATTACAGAGATTCAGATTCAAGGTTTAGTTGTCATTGTTATGTCCTCTACATGACACTGAGTTAAACCACTGAGGAAGAACCACGGGAGTAGGTTTTGTACTTTAATTTTCCTCTTTGGATGGTGAAAACTGTAACATACAACAATATCGCTCTTAGAATCTGAGCTGAATATGAAACAAACACAAAATACTTTCATCTCATACAAAACTTTACATATTCACTAAGCGATAGAAAACTATAGATGTTTACAAACTTATAAATGCATCCAGAAACTCACGGCATTGCCTGATTTGAGCTCCAAGGAGGATAATGATTGATAACATCATTCTAACAGATCACATGCGCTGTCTGGTCACAATAGACCAGTTTCAAAGCTACATCATCACTGAATGTGCGCGCAGTGTTGACTCAAAACAAAGCCACTGCTGCCATAAAACCCCCAGCGAAGATATAGAAGAGAAGAACTCGAAAAAAGAGAAACAGATGGAATAAATGATAGTTCATATCATTCAAGTGACATACACACAAGTGAACACCTGCTGCTTGTTTAGGGTCATTTGCCCAGGTGTTCAATGGTGTTTAATCATGCTGATTAACGAGCAAGCACAGGACACCGCAAAGCTCACAGACATATTAACCGGGTAACCTCTACGACAGACACATGTAAACGAACACGAATAACTTTGTTAAAATGCATGATAAGTTTTCGCATGACCATCATAAATGGCATTTGACATGACTGAGATCACATCTGTGACTCGTGAATTAAGTCGTAGTATGTTACTTACCCCGCAACGCAAGTGCAGTTGGCGGTCAGAACGTAGTTCTCGTGCTTGTTGATGATGTCTTTGACTGGGGAGAACATCAGATGCCAACACGCAAAACTCCCCATCGATATCGTGGTATTTTACCTCCTGTACATGGCCACACACGGCAAACTGGTAGGCATCCATGGATTTGTATGCGCGCACTTTCTCTCTTGTATACACGCTGGGCTTCTCCACTAAATAACAGTGGATATCTGGACACTGTAAATCTGGCCACTTTCTGCGGTCGTACTGCCACTCCGTGATCGCATAAGGATCTGGTAGTCGAACCCTGTTGCTCAACGTGAGCTTTTGAATGTAGCTCTCCCTATCGTTCAGATACTCCGCTATGGTCCGCCATGGTTGATTCTGGGTCAACAGTGCGCGCACATGCCGGTGACGTCACGTCTGTTTACTAACTGTAAAGGGGTCTATTGCCACTAGAAAACCACAAACCGGAAGTGGAGTGGCAAAACCGGAAGTGGAGTGGCAAAACCAAAAGTGACAATATTCCGCTATTTTATCTTAATCCAAACCATAAATGTAGTGAAATATCCCTGAAAAATACCTCTAAATTACCATAGAGCCTATCTAAGATTTTTTAACACATTTCTTTCTAAACATGAAATTAAAGAAATTATTTATTAAACAAACAATTTCCTTAAAGGCAACACAGTCATCGTCACAGAAAAACAAGAAAATGGTGTAAAACGCGTTATTTGTGGTTTGGAGTACAAATGATCCTGGATTTGACTGAAAATAAATGTTTACAGCTTTCACATGATGCCCCTGATATCTGGAGTTGTGTTTTGTTTCATTCACACATGTTTAACACACAAACCCTGCATAGCTGAGTTCTTCTTTCAAACAGAAAACACCCTGTTCCACCTTGTGATATTATGTGGCAATACAGGAAGCGCTCCATTGTGTTTTTAAACTGTTTTTGATGACGTAACAACATTCGAAAAGCTCACAAGAGTTTATTTTGGGAAAATTCATGTACATCTCTATATAGGTCTTTGAAGTGTATGAATAGTTCCTCCTCCCTCATCAACAGCTCCTGGTTCCTCTGGTCTAATGTCTGAATCCTGGTCAGACTCTTATCAGTGTGATCCAATCATTTACTGCAGTATTTTACAGTTGTCGAGGCCAAACCCCAGTCTAAGGTCCAGCTCTTTGTGGGCTTTGGTGTGGCACTATCTACGTAAAATTCAACATTACATAATATGGTAGTCAGTTAGGTGGTAATCTATACAAAAATCGAATCTAAAAAAAAATCAATATATGGTGATATTAAATTTGTTGACGCAGTACTATTGTTGATAAAGGAGAAGTTCAATTTGTCAACTGGACAAAGTTTGTTTCGCCGCTCATCCGAGAGGCTTCGTCAGCTCTGCTCTGCTTGAACTTCTCCTTTATCATGGATTCTACCTGGACGACTGAGGGACTTTTCACGCATCTTAAGAAAAAGTACTATTGTTATTGTTGGATCCTGTTTCGATGTATCGGCAAGAGTATTTTTTGGTAATTTTTTAGCTATTTTTTGAGACCTCACTTCAATTTTGTTGCTTATTTAGTGGAAGGAAACTTGTTTATGCAGTGCACTTGACATATTCACTGTTTTGGTGATTAAAATACATGCATCATCATTAACTTTGCACAAGCGGTGGTTTAACAAAGAAATATTGTCACTAAAATAGTTTTGTTTCATTGCTATTTATGATCAGATTGTAGCTATTTAAACAAAGCTCAGATTAAAGTCTAGTTTGAGTAACAGCAGAGAGAGAGATAGAGCAGTGCCTCCAGTTAGCATTGGTGTGTCTAATATATATACATTAGACAGTATATTCTAATATTCAAAATTACCCAGGTATTGATTCATTAACGTTGGCATGAAAGTGCAGAATTTTATCAGACAATTTTATGCCAGTTTGCCCCAGGGCAGCTGTGGCGCAGAAGCTTAAAGGTGCATTATGTAACTTTTTCGTTGGGGGTCTGTCACCTGCTCGTTTCTATGGAGATGTCATTGCTCTGTCTGGAATGTTCCACAGTATGACATTCACTAGTAAGGAACGTGCCACAACAATGGAATACGATAAATTTATTTATTGACACGCTTTATTCATTATTAGGGAAATTATTCCTCTGCATTTGACCCATCCTTCAGGCGCCCGGGGACCCATCTCCATGATCTTATTGGTCTTGGCTTGGTCAGGACCTAAGCTGGAGGATTTTACCTGGAGCATGTAGTGCCCAGAGGAAACCCATCCAGACACGGGGAGAACATGCAAACTCCGGCCGGGGATCGAATCCAAACCATGCATGCAAACTCCACACAGAACACACACAGAAAGGCCTGGGCGACCCGGGGATCGAACCCGGAACCTTCTTGCTGTGAAGCATGAGCGCTAGTCACTCAGCCACCGTGCCGCCACGGTGGCTGAGTGACTAGACTCCAGCCAGGGGAGGGTGGGGGCTCCGTCTCCAATCCTAAATGGTCACCCAGCTGACTCGGAACCCCCACTCATTAAAGACGATGTCTTCAGGCTGAAGGATGGCATGGACGGTGTTGTCGGGATAGGCTGTATAAATAGGGCTTCTGGGTAATTGAAGGTGTGGTTGAGATGAGCTGTGGTTGGCTGGTGAGGAGGTTAAGGCGTGGTCCAGCTCCTGAATCTAAGTTAATCATATTAACTCCACTTAAACAGATGTACCTTATTCAATTACAGTTGGTTCAGTTACACATGACTAAAATACTGTCATTTATTTTCCTGTCGAGTTAATAATTAAAGTGTATTCCGTGCAATGCTTCTGTGACTCTTGACTTCAAAAGAGAAACTGCAGATAGGTCTTATCTAATCACGCCTCTCACTGTATCAGATCAGAGGCCATTCATAATACTGTGTTTTCAAATGCTCCATCTGTTTAGACACCATCGAGGACAAAATCTCTTAAAATGTTTTCATCTTATCTGCACCTTATCTGCTTCTTTCTGGTACTTAACTATACCATACAGAGATCATTTAAAATATTTCCTTGTAGACTGCAATATTGAATCCAGCTTAGTCACAGAAATGGGACCAATGACTTCCTGTTCAAAAATACAGAATTGCATTTCACTGTAACAAGCAGCAGATTTTCATTCTTGTTTTTATTTAGATTGGAGACAGATATTTTTTCTATATTAATCACAAGTAAATGCAGTGTAGTGGGCGGAGATAGGGTGTGTGAGCACTTAAGCAAATGCAGGACAATACTGGATTACAGTGCTCCCTCGCTCTATCGCGGTTCACTGTTCGCGGCCTCGCTGTCTCGCAGATTTTTTTTTTTTCTTTTTTTAGTGTAACATTGTGTTTTGCGTCCTGATTGGCTAAGAGACTAGACCAGGACTAAACGTGGACTAAACCAGGTCTAGACCAGAACTAAACCATGTCTAAACCTGGACTGGACCTGGACTAAACCAGGACTGGACCAGGTCTAGACCTGGACTAAACCGGGACTAGACCAGGTCTAAACCAGGATTAAACCACCACGTGCCGCTCTTTGCTGGTTTCGTGCGGCTGGTTTGTGGCTCGGGCTGAGAGGAGGCAGTCCGGTCGCCGCGGTTCGATCTCGTGCTCGCAGCTTCGATGTACGCGCGGCATCGCACCGGTCACGCTGCTCTGTCACGGATTTGTCCACGATGAGGGGTGCACGTGTCGCGCACTTCTCCAAGGGGTTGGTCCGCAGGAATCCAGTGACTCGCGTTCCGGCACTGCCACATCCCGGGACACGAGTCACTGGATTCCTGCGGATCCAGTGACTCATGTCTGCGCTCCCACACTTCACTATTAATACATTTTGTTGAAAATCTATGAAAGTTTGAGTGTTTAAACGAGAGACAAATGTGAGAAAAGGTTAATTCCAGTCTGAGAAAAGCGTATAATGTGTGTGGTGAGGCATTTACAGCCTTAAAACATGTAGAATAATTGTAAAATATAAAGTTGTCCTACTTCGCGGATTTCTCTTATTGCTGATTATTTCTGGAACCTAACCCCCGCGATAAACCTGGGATTACTGTACTCTAATATGCTTTTATCAACTCACACATGTTTACCACCAAATTTTCCACCTTGTGATGTCATGTGGTGATACAGGAAGTGCACCACTGTGTTTTTAAACTCCATACACCTTCACTAGAATCATTTGGATAATTTCAAACCTGGAATTGCCAATCTCTACTGAACTAAAGGTAAAAGGTAGATGTTAACTTGAAAAATAACATTTCATGACATCACAAGGTGGAACAGAGCATTTTGAGATTTGGAGATGTAGACAGATTAATAATAAAGGGTTACTCAAACATGTGTGAAAGAAACAAAACACAACTACAGCTTTGTTTTTGATGAGTAATGAAGAGTCCATTTGTATAATATAGGACCTTTAAATAAAACATGTTTCCGGTACTTAAAGGCAAATTAACGTTTTTTTACAATCTGAGCCTTCTTTCGGCAATAAAACAAGTAGTTTTACTCACCCATAGCATTTTTCTGTCAATTGGAGCAGTATCGCAGAACTTATGTTGAGCCGTTCTGTTCTACTAATGATCCCGTATCCGTTAACATGGTGCTGTATCATTTGCTCGGGGCATTACTTTGCGGTGTCCAAATAACACAAACTTTAGCACTTTTCAAATCATAGAAGCCCGATGTCTTAATGTAAGAAATCGTTTGAAGCAAAAGTGGCCTGTAATCTGAGATTTAGCCATAGTTTCGGGTAGATGAGGACGCCAGTGCGCATGCGTGGACTGCTCCCGGGACCCAAACATGAAACGCAAAGCTGAAAACTATGGATAAATCTCGGATTACAGGCCACTTTTGCTTCAAACGATTTCTTACCTTAAGACATCGGGCTTCTATGATTTGAAAAGTGGTAAAGTTTGTGTTATTTGGAGACCGCAAAGTAATGCCCCGAAAACAAATGCTAATGGTTACGCTACAACATAACTTTCTTCAAACAGCTTCAAATGACACGAACGTGATATGGGTGAGTCAAACGACTTGTTTTATTACCGAAAGAAGGCTCAGATTGTAAAATAACGTTACTTTGCCTTTAACTATACCATAAGTAGATAATTTTAGATGTTTTCTATTGTAAACTGCAATATTGATCTAAACCAGGTTAGTAAATGGGACCGCTGACTTCCTGTTCAAAAGTGCAGAACTGAAAACCCCACCTCTTCCTAGTGCAATTTCACTGTAACAAGCAGCAGATTTTTATTCACTTGTTTTTATTGTTGAAATGCGGTAATACAGGAAGTGCACCACTGTGTTTTTAACACACACCTTCACTACAATCATTTGGATCATTTCAGCCCTAGAATTGCCAATATCTACTGAAGAAAAAGCTAAAAGGTCGAACAGAGCATATTGAGCTTTGGAGATGTAGACAGACTAATAATAAAAGATTACTCAAACTTGTGCGAATGAAACAAAACACAACTCCAGGTTTGTTTTTGAGGAGGCAGCAACATTCCAACATGGCATCAAGCTCACAAGAGTCCAGTTTGTGTAATATAGACCTTTAAGCATCCTCCGTATGTATAATCATTCTCATCAATCTAAAATAATAACCATCTGTACAGTATTCCTGAAATCCACAGGAAAAACAGGTTTTGCACATTCAATTGTTTAGTTCATCTCAAACAAAGTTAAACAAAGGTGGAGGGTTTTTCAAGAGCAGTCGATCGATGCCTCTATAGAACTGTGAGCTTCATCCACTGCAGTAAGAGCGAGAAAGCAGCAGTGTCTGGGAACAGCAAGTTCTATTTACACAGGGCAGGAGGCATGAATAAAACTATAAAACCAACTGGAACTCCACAATGACAAAGACAAGGCAGTGTGGTAAAGGTTATGAGCTCAAATGACAAGATCTTAATAATACACTGTGGGCATGGACTTTATTTTTTAATTTTAGTATTTTAAAGCAGACCCATTATACAAAATCAACTTTTCAGAGCTTTCAAACCGTGTCAAGCCTTTTCCCCCTTCTCATTTACCCTCCCGAAGTTGTATTTGCAGTGATTTGTGCATGTTTGATCAATGTTTAATCTCTTATTTTCAAGACTCAGTTTTGTTGATCAACTTTTCAGTTTTCACTGCCACTGGTACACGTCGACTGCTCTGCACTAACTTCATTCTCCAATTTTATTTTATTAATCCATGATACATGTAGGATTTGGCAGCATCGCATAGTCGTTTTGGTACAAATGAAAAAAATCGGCTACTTGCTAGTGTACTCCCACTGGACTCCCATTGTACACCTCAGTTTTCTAACACAGAAGTCTTTTCAAAATTGCTTTAGATTAATATTGTAAATGGTGAATGGTCACATTTTTATATAGCGCTTTTTCAAGGCGTTTTACATCAAGGAACCATTCACCCATTGACACACATTCATTCAGCACACACATTCAGCGCGCTCTATTATATTACTGTATGTCTATTGTATTATGTCGAGAGCGGGATTCGAACCGCCAACCTTCAGTTGTACTGTTGTGATTTAAAATAATATAATGATCCACGTGTGTTGTATATTATAACTATATCCTCCTGGGACCTGAAGAAAAAAAGTGTTTCTGAATTATTGTTATTATTTTTTATTTATTTATTTATTTATTTATTGTTTCTATTTGGAGGTAAATGAACACCTCAGCATTGACATTTTGTTAATTTTATTTGTGTTCATAATAATAATATTCATAACGTGTCCTGCGTAATGGACGTCGGGGACATTTTGGTGTTAAATCCACGTGAAGTTAACAACCTCACAAAAACCTTTTTTTTTTGATGACCAACATCTCTGACAAGCTTCTACAGTCACGTCAAATAGTTTTTAGTCTCCCTGTTAATTTCGTCTTTATGTATTTATTGGTTTTAGTATTTTTTAAATTTATTTTTATGTATTATTTATTTTGTATTCATTCATTTATTTATTTATTTTAGTTTTTTTTAAAATAAATTTTTATGTACTGTATTATTTATTTTCTATTTATTTATTTTTATTTATTTATTTTATTTATTTTAATTTTTTTTATTTTTATAAATATTATTTATTTTCTATTTATTTGTATTTACTTATTTTAGTTTTTTTTTATTTATTTATTGTTATTTTTATGTATTATTTATTTTGACAGACTGGTTAACTCAATGTCCACTATAAAGGACACAAATTAATGGGCGGGTCTCAGGAGGATATAGCAGACACAAGTATGATTTATGATTTGTTTTGCGATCAAGATCCAACAAGCACATTTTAAACAGGAGCATTAAAGGAAAAGTAAAGTAAAGTTTTTTACAATCTGAGCCTTATTCCAGTAATAAAACAAGTTGTTTTACTCAACCATAGCACTTTGGTGTCATATGGAGCACTTCCGGAGATGTTTTAGATTTGCGATCTCCATCATGTGAGTTCTCGGGGCACTTATTTGCGGTCTCCAAATAACACAAATTTTAGCACTTTTCAAATCATAGAAGCCCGATGTCTTAGCCTACGATTTCGTGTGGTCAAAAGTGGCCTGTAATCCGAGATTTATCCATAGTTTCGAGTAGATGAGGAGGCCAGTGCGCATGTGCGGACTGTGCTCTCAGCTCCCGGGACCCAAACATGAAACGCAAAGCTGTAAATTATGGATAAATCTCAGATTACAGGCCACTTTTGCTTCAAACGAAATCGTAGACTAAGACATCGGGCTTCTATGATTTGAAAAGTGCTAAAGTTTGTGTTATTTGGAGCCCGCACGGGGCATATTACATGCTCGGGGAATATATTATATGCCCCGAGCTATGGCTAGAAGTCGCGCTAGGCTAACCGCAAATCTAAAACATATCCGGAAATGCTCCATATGACACCAAAGTGCTATGGGTGAGTAAAACAACTTGTTTTATTACCGAAATAAGGCTCAAATTGTAAAAAAAAAAAAAAACGTTACTTTTCCTTTAATGTTAGTCAGGAAACTGAATTATGATTCACTAAACCAATATAAGAATCATTTGAATTGAAATGTTCGTTAGGGATGGTACAAGATCTCGTGAGACAAAATTGCCACAAAATCGTACAGACAAGAGAAAAACGATCTTGCGAGATCTTTTTTTCCATGTGTTTATATTTAGATTGGACAAAAAATGGTCACGCGTTGGTGACTTACATCTCTTACAGTACCAAAATAGAATGGAAACAAAACTATGAAATTAAATAAATAATAATTATGAGGCCAAAATTGGAAACTGAACCGTGAAATGTATACAGTATATTAGGAATGATGTAATCTCGTCTTGTCTCATTTTCGGGGACCTAATCGCATATCTCATCTCGTGGAAATTTTGTCTACCCCAAATGTTTGTAGAGTCTAAATATGAATAGTTTTTATAGAAAATAAGACTCTATGTCTGCAGAGGACAACACATTACCTAAACCATTTCAGAATTTTCATATGGTTAACACTATAAATTAGGATAAGGCCTATTTATGGTGAAAAGCCTGCATTTAAATAGGGTGTTAAAGCGATAATACATTTCTGGAGGTGGAAAGTCAACTGCTTGGAACAGAAAGTTAAAACACACTGTGGAACATTCTCATTGAAATACATAAGGCCAAATAGGAGCTACTTTTGAGACCACTCACAGTAAATCCACTTTCTTTCTATGTTTCTCATAAAATATATACATCCATATTGGGAAAAAAAACATGCTTCTATTTCAGTCTATTTAAAAGTCTATAAAAAGTTGCATACTATGGCTTTAAGGTCTGGTTTAGACTAATTTAAGCTCATTTCTAATACTGGTCTTCCTACATGAGTTAAAGGGAAAAGTAACATTTTTTTTACAATCTGAGCCTTATTTCGGTAATAAAACAAGTTGTTTTACTCACCCATAGCACTTTGGTGTCATATGGAGCACTTCCGGAGATGTTTTAGATTAGCGTTAGGCTAACGCCGTTAGCCTAGCGCGACTTATAGCCATAGCTCGGGGCATTCCCCGAGCATGTAATATGCCCCGTGCGGGCTCCAAATAACACAAACTTTAGCACTTTTCAAATCATAGAAGCTCGATGTCTTTAGTCTATGATTTCATTTGGTCAGCCATAGTTTCGAGTAGATGAGGACGCCAGTGCGCATGTGCGGAGTGTGCTCTCAGCTCCCGGGACCCAAACATGAAATGCAAAGCTGTAAACTATGGATAAATCTCGGATTACAGGCCACTTTAGCTTCAAACGAAATCGTAGACTAAAGACATCGAGCTTCTATGATTTGAAAAGTGCTAAAGTTTGTGTTATTTGCAGCCCGCACGGGGCATATTACATGCTCTGGGAATGCCCCGAGCTATGGCTATAAGTCGCGTTAGGCTAACGGCGTTAGCCTAACGCTAATCTAAAACATCTCCGGAAGTGCTCCATATGACACCAAAGTGCTATGGGTGAGTAAAACAACTTGTTTTATTACCAAAATAAGGTTCAAATTGTAAAAAAACGTTACTTTTCCTTTAAATATTGTTTTCTATGTGCATTATTGTCTTTGTAAATATATGTATTGATGCATTCTGATTTGTTTCGGTGTTGTTCTCCTGTTTCTCCAGTTCAGAGATTGGACCACAGCCCATCCAGACCAGCCTCCTCCTCCAGCAATGGTTTGCCCCCGAAGTCCCCCACACGGCTGCGTCAGTGAGTGTGACTTATTTATTTACTTTTATTCCTTTTGCACACAAACATTTATGCAATCTATTCAAATTTTAGAATTTTAGGTCCTATGCCCCAGTTTTTTCCCATGTATTTGCTCCAGTACAGATATATTGTATAAGCTGCTCGTGAGGTCAAAATAAGTCGGCTGTTTTCTGTCTCCATCTAGTTAGAAAGTGTCACTAGCATACTAGTTGTTGCATTACATGGATCTGACCATCTTGGGTTCATCTTGGGTTCACCTTCCAGATTTGATGTTGCCTTACTGTGTTAGCATACTAGTTGTTGCATCACCATGACGGCAAAACTCCTCCCTGGTCTCTGAAAGTTGTAAAAAGCGCTTAGGAGAATTAACGTTTTTTACAATCTGAGCCTTATTTCGGTAATAAAACAAGTTGTTTTACTCACCCATAGCACTTTGGTGTCATATGGAGCACTTCCAGAGATGTTTATATCTGTAACGCGGGTTCTCGGGGCATACCATATATGCCCCGAGTGGTCTCCAAATATCACAAACTTTAGCACTTTTCAAATCATAGAAGCTCAATGTCTTAGTCTACACTTTCGTTTGAGTCAAAAGTGGCCTGTAATCCGAGATTTATCCATAATTTACAGCTTTGTGTTTCATGTTTGGGTCCCGGGAGCTGAGAGTGAAATAAGCTGTGACTCCGCACATGCGCACTGGCCTCCTCATCTACTCGAAACTATGGATAAATCTCAGATTACAGGCCACTTTTGACTAAAACTAAATCGTAGACTAAGACATTGAGCTTCTATGATTTGAAAAGTGCTAAAGTTTGTGTTATTTGGAGACTGCTCGGGGCATATATTATATTATCGCTAATCTAAAACATCTCTGGAAGTGCTCCATATGACACCAAAGTGCTATGGGCGAGTAAAACAACTTGTTTTATTACCAAAATAAGGCTCAGATTGTAAAAAAAAGTTAATTCTCCTTTAATAAACTCGTTTAAAATGAATTCGTGCTGTTTGCTGTTTCCAGCCAGTTTGATGTCAGTTCGTCCCAGGGCAGCTATGGCACTTGCTACTACTGTATAAGATACAGAAGCTCATCAGGTTTGCAGCTTATGTAATCAACATTCCCTGGGGGTGTGATGCTAACTGTAGGCTCTGCTCTGTCTAAGGCTTTATTAGCCTTAGGCTTTATTGTGCTTTACTTAAACACAATCTAACCATAAAGAACTGACTTAGCTAGAACTACAACAGGTGAGGAGCTGATTCATGCTCATAAACCAGTCTCTCACACATAAAATTAGACAAACTAGTTAGCCAACAGTTTTTCAGTTAATCACTCTCACATTTTTATTGAAAATCATGACTATGGGAGATAATCTGTTCCATTAGATTTTGAATTTTAAATACTGTTGAATATCTCACTTTGAATTCTGAAAGAAGTTTGAATTAGTTTTATACAGAATTTTAGTTGCAGAAATTTTAATTGTCCTTTTTCAATTTGTTTCAAATTCAGAATTAAAAAAAATAAATAAAATCACCTTTTAAATATTCAGCACAGATATTTTCAAGCCCTCAAATTCAACAGTCAAAACTCAGAGTATAAAATTAATTTCAAATTCAGAATCTAATGGAACAAATGATCTTCCGTACATGTTCGTGGACCTTTGACAGTGTTTGCTCATGTGTACACTGTGTCACCATGGTAACACCATCAGAGATACATGCAGAACACCCCCCAGCATGGTGTAACTGCAAGTAAAACATGTATAAACAGCGATTCAAATACGAGCTAATGTTTTAATCGTAATTCCTAATGTTTTGTCGTCATGGTGATATGCCTGATGGATGGAAAAAGCACAAGTGATATTATTTATTTATTTATTTATTTATTTATTTATTTGATTTAAACAAATTCTATTATAGTGGTACTTTTTTCTATTTATTTTAGAAACAATATTTGCATGCATGCGTCAAACGTATGTTTTTCTAATTCAGTGAAATGCCCATTAAAGCCCCAGTGTGTAGGATTCGTGGCGCATAGGTGGATGGTGCTATTGCACTTTCTGTTTTAGCTACGGCAGACCTCGAGGGTCACCCGCGCACGAGCCGCGCGCCGCTACTGTATAAATAAAACGCGGTCCCGGTGATTTATTTATTTTTTCTTTCCTCATGAAAACACACATTCCCGATCATGTACCATGACACTCTACACATCAAATGAAACCTTACAGTCTCCTCTTTTTGACTATGCAATTCATTTCCCTGCACAATAATCACTCCCCGAGCACATGGGGCTTTTATACGGAAAAACAACTTGTTTTATTACCAAAATAAGGCTCAGATTGTAAAAAATGTTAATTCTCCTTTAAAGTAAATAAAAAATGTCTAAAATTTGGACTAATGCCAAACTAATGCCAAAATCAATCTTATGTCTTGTCTCAACTTGTGGAAGTTGTGTCTTGTCCCACTCATATTAAATACACAAAACAGTGTATTCTTTTATGAGTTTAGTTTAGTTTAGTCTTTATTTGAAGGAACAATGTACAGAGACATTAAGCTCATAAAAAACAATTTTGTTCTGCACCAGATTATTGCTAAACACCTAGTTTCCATCTGCAGTCCCTGGAATTCTATTAATTATATTATTAAAACAACATCCTACACTCATTTTGAGAACAACTCTACTGTAAAAACATCTTGCCACAGTTTGTTTTTGCTCCACATTGAATTAAACTGCTTGATTTAGTTGCCAACACATTTCCCGGACAGTCTTGTTTAATTGTAGGGCAGCATGATCTGGAACTCAAAGCTGGTAATTTAAATTCTATTCATAATTTTATTGCAGTAGCGGCTGCTGAAATAATTAAAATATATTCTTTTGCATCAAAGCGTAGTTTATAATAATATATCACGTGTATTTGTAATGGTGCACTGCATATCATTGCTTTATTGCTTTGCCTATAACGTTCCACAGTAGAGATTAAACTTGTCTACCACGAGGGGAGATGCTACGTTAAAGGAAAAGTAAAGTTTTTTACAATTTGAGCCTTATTTCGGTAATAAAACAAGTTGTTTTACTCACACATATCACTTTGGTGTCATATGGAGTATTTCCGGAGATGTTTTAGATTAGCATTAGGCTAACGCCGTTAGCCTAGCGCGACTTATAGCCATAGCTCGGGGCATTCCCCGAGCATGTAATATGCCCCGTGCGGGCTCCAAATAACACAAACTTTAGCACTTTTCAAATCATAGAAGCTCGATGTCTTTAGTCTACGATTTCGTTTGAAGCAAAAGTGGCCTGTAATCCGAGATTTAGCCATAGTTTCGAGTAGATGAGGACGCCAGTGCGCATGTGCGGACTGTGCTCTCAGCTCCCGGGACCCAAACATGGAACGCAAAGCTGTAAACTATGGATAAATCTCGGATTACAGGCCACTTTTGATTCAAACTAAATAGTAGAGTAAGATATCGAGCTTCTATGATTTGAAAAGTGCTAAAGTTTGTGTTATTTGGAGCCCGCACAGGGCATATTACATGCTCGGGGAATGCCCCGAGCTATGGCTATAAGTCGCGCTAGGCTAACGGCGTTAGCCTAACGCTAATCTAAAACATATCCGGAAATGCTCCATATGACACCAAAGTGCTATGGGTGAGTAAAACAACTTGTTTTATTACCGAAATAAGGCTCAGATTGTAAAAAACGTTAATTCTCCTTTAAATCACATCTATGGAGAGTCTCCCCTATTCACAGAAGGAATTATTGTATTTTTGAACAATAGAATCACTTTGAAATTGCTAGATGTATATGTTAAATGTGATATCATGGAACATTTCAGGCAAAGCAATAACATCTCCATGGAAACAGACTGGTAGCGGACCCTCTACCAGAAAAACTTAGACTTTATTTATCCATGAGTGAAATCCATGACTGAAAACATTTGGACACAGTAGCTCACACATCACAATATATTATAAAAACAACAAGAAAAAATATAAACAGTAGAAGGTAGCTAGTAAAATAAAAAATATATATATATATATATAAAAAGTAGAAATATAGTAATACAAATACATTACTGTATCAGCTGTAAGGACAAATGTTACAGAGAGAGATTTTAAAAACTGTTGCGGTTGAATAACAAGGAATTGAACCAAACCTGTCCAAGAGCAGTGTCTATAGAACGGGAGTGTTCAGGTCTCCACCTTTCTGCCTTCAGCCAATGCTACACGCCCAGAAACACTTGAGACTCCAGCCAAGGCCAAGGAAGTCACTCTATTTAAAGGTCCTGTATTACACAAAACTGACTCTTGTGAGCTTTAAGCCAGGTTAGAATGCTTGGACGCTTATATTGCAACGCTTGGTGAGTTGATTGGAAGAGCCGACATCAAAGGTTTAAAAAGCGACGTTGCGATGAACATCCCATCGTGGAACAGAGAACAGAAAAACTCATCTTAAATGCGTAGGGTTTGTGTGTTAAACATGGGTGAATGAAACAAAACACGACTCCAGGTATGTTTGTGATGAGGAAACAACATGATAACATCAGAAAATAGCGTAATATGAGCACCTTAAATCCTCATCAAGATATTATGATCAAAAGTAGCACGGTCGGTGCAACAAAACCAGTTTAAATCTAATAGCAAGATTCATTCATTTGTAATAGTCCGTGCTCATCTTAGGTCTTTTTAATGAAGACGTCCACAGCCAATCCTCTGTCACTAAAAGAATGTGGTTTAGGGTTCAGTCTAGGGATGCAAATTATCAATTAATTCATTAATCTATAGTTGATTGACCTTATCGATCGACTTACGATTAACTGATAAGCGGCGTTTTTCACCTGAATTTGAGTGTTTCAATAGGGTCTTTAAGAATATAAGCTATAGTAACATAACACTGAGTCATAAATATATCATAGTATTATTATATTGTATTTTCCTCAATTAATTATTCCTTAGTAAAAAGCAGACAAATGTATTGATGCTGAATAACAAAATACATTCTTTATTGAAAATAAATGGAGGACTGGCTCAGTTGTTGCACTTGCAGCATGGAAATCTTGAAATTAAAAGGAACAGAAGAAATTAAATAACAGAATGTTATTTAGTCTACATATTATGATGAAACCAGTGAATCCAGGCTATTTTTAGGACATTCTCAACATTTATTTTGAACTAAGGCATCAACAATATTTCTCTCCCTTAATCTGTGAAGGGTTACAGTACAAAATATACATTTCACAGGGCCCCTGGACACAGCATAAAACATTACAGGGCCTCAAACCAGAACAATCAAGAAATAATAAAAGCGTGTAAGTTACATGCTTTTATAATTTCAAAAATATATGGTTCTAGGTCCAGCTCTACTGTGAGTTGTACGGCAACATCCAGAGAGGAAAGGGTTACATGATGTAACGCTATGGTCTTTCTCGTGAGTGGGTTCACATCTCGTGTTCACATTCCAGAGTAGCGCCCTCTAGCGATTAGTTACAATTAATGCATTTTGTTCGGCCAACGTCTTGATCGACAATTAACTGTAAGTCGATTAATTGTTGACATCCCTAGTTCAGTCTTAAGAGGAAGAAATGTGATATCTTTTTGGCAATGATTTTATAGTTTATAATGAGGAAATCAATGTTAAAATTCTTGTGTTATTTATTTATTTATTTTCTATCAGGTTCCCCATTCCTATGTGAAGGAATAATTATAGTACAGATTAGTACAGATTTAAAGGTGCATTGTGTAACTTTTCTGGTGGAGGGTCCGTCAAATGCTTTTCTTCATGAACATTTTATTGCTTTGTCTGGAATGTTTCACAGTATGGCATTAAACCTTTCTATCTTCATGGAGAACAAACCAGACCGAGTTACAGGTCAGATCTGTGGAGAGGCGACCCCGCTCACAGTCAGAATGTCTGTTTTTCTAGGTATGCTTGAGCTATAAAACCATATATTATATAGAAGTAATATAAGATAGAGCTGCTATATTGTTTAATGTCATACGCCCTAGCAACCAGCAGGTGACAGACCCTCCACCAGAAAAGTTACACAATGCACCATTGAACACATTCAACACACCCATGTTTAACACACATTCATAGGTGCCAGTGTCAGAATAAGAGTAATAAGTATAGGCCTGTCACGATACCACATTTTGAAGGAATATTGTGATAAACAATAATACTAAAACAATTTTTACCACTGACACAGTTACAATAATACAATAATACAATAATATACAATAATCCCAGTAAACCATTTTAAAGCCCCAGTGTGTAGGATTCGTGGCGCATAGGTGGATGGTGCTATTGCACTTTCTGTTTTAGCTACGGCAGACCTCGAGGGTCACCCGGGCGCGGTCCCGTTTTTTTTTTTTCTTTTCTCATGAAAACACACATTCCCGATCATGAACCATGACACTCTACACATCAAATGAAACCTTACAGTCTCCTCTTTTTGACTATGCAATTCATTTCCCTGCACAATAATCACTCCCCGAGCACATGGGGCTTTTATACGGAAAAGCACAAAACAAGGTTAGCTTACCTTAGAATGCTTTGCACAGGTCAAACTCTGTATTTCACCATAAACAATCTGTCCGTAAGGATCCAGCGAATAAAATCCAGTAAAGATGCGTGAAAAGTCCCTCAGTCGTCCAGGTAGAATCACGTAAAATCCAGTAAAACAATTTAGTCCAAAACACGTGTTAGATCCATTACGACGTCTGATCCGGCAGCATGCTTGTGTTGTTTACCCAAAACCACGAGCCTTGCCGAAGGCGAAGGCGGAGCCCAAATGTCCTTCTGCGGCTCTCGTATTCAAAATGGCTGCCTCTGCATGGGGAAGATCCCCCTTTTATGTGACTATATCTAAGTCCAAAAGAATACTTTGATTTCATGATGGAAGTGAAAAGGCTTGGAAAACAATGTATTTTTGAATGGGTATCTTCAATTTCAGTAATTAACGGGTAAAAATCTTACACACTGTCCCTTTAAATTAACAGTATCATTAAAAGGGCCGAGTTGTAATAAATAAATAGAAGAATGAACCAATAATTAGCCCTAGAAGTGACTTGTTCAACCCTCTACAGCTCAAATCTCAACTAAAATTACAACTAAAATAACAAAACTCTCCACACTTTCACAAAGAAAATGAACAGATGACAAATATTGAGCCCCAAAATATATAGTTCCAGCTTTCATATATTAAATCTATATTGTAATTGTTGTGACAGGCCTAGTGATAAGTATAGTAATAACATTAGTAGTTAGTTAGTTAGTTAGTTAACATTTAAATTTCAAACCCAATACTTCACACCCAATACTTCACAATTTTGTGTAGTTTTTTTGACTGCTTTCATACCGTTTGTTTTTGACTTGTTCAAGTTTAGTTGCACAGGTGAATATTCTTGGTTCAGTCCTTTGTCTGTACTTTTTCTTATCGTTCACGTGACAAAGGTTGTTCCAGTAAGGTGAGGCTTTGTGGTTAAAGTGTGGAGTTTAGTCCAGTGTAACTGTTTCTCTCCATTGCATTTGTGAAGTATTCTCAAGCTTAAAATTGACCAACCCAACACAAAAGGTAGTGTATTTTAGTTGTATTTTAAGTTGTCAGAGCTTGTCAGTGGTAAAAGTAACACTAGAAGCTGAAGAAAGGCAGTTATAATGAAGTTACATCGTCAAAAACAGACCTGGAGGTATGTTTTATTCACACGTTTGAGTAATCCTTTATTTTTAGTCTGTCTACATCTACATCCACCTTGTGATGTTGTGAAGCGATTCTCAAGTCAGCCACCTTAAACCTTTAGTTCAGCAGAGATTAGCAATTTCAGGGCTGGAGCACTCTCTGTATTACCACATGACATCACAAGGACTCCTAAATATGATGGATATGTGCGTTAAACATGTGTACATGAAATAAAACACAACTCAAGTCCTGTTTGTGATGAGGAAACAACATTAGAACATAGATCAGAAAATGGCCTAATAATATGGGCTCTTTAAGGTTAACTTTACTGTTTGAGAAGTCTTGATAATGAAAAGTGCTCAGTAATAGTTGTTTGTTGACTTTGACTTGTTGACTTTGACTCCTGTAGGTCACGTTCACATTGAATGACAGCCTGGCAACGAGGCTAAGCGAGGGCTCCTGTGTGGGGGAGCCTATCAGAGAGCGGGGAGGGGTGGAAAGACGGTGAATCGTACTACGCGACAAACGGAAGCGGGTCCACCTTCTCTCATATTTATCTTACACACCTCCACTACAGGGATGAAAGAGTTCCGCTTTTTAGCGGATCTCCGCTTTTTTTTTAGCCGCGTGGTAATTTTTTTTTTTTTTTCCAAATACGTTGACATTTTGGGTGTGTATTATATATGTACAATTGTGTTTAGGGTTGCCAACCGTCCGTTGAAAAACGTAATCGTCCCGTATTCAGAAACAAAAGTACATGTCTCGTATTAAGCTTCTACATGTGTGCGGGGCCGCGTGAGCTTGCGTGCTCTTCTGGTGCTGCGGACACCGCACACCTCGAGCTGCACCGCGAGTGTGCTCTCTCGGCTCGTTATCAGACTTTGATGTCGCAAAATCGGGGTCAGTGCTGTGTTTTGATATCAACTTTCAAATAAAAACCACTACAATTGTTTAAAAATGTGTTTTATTGCTATTTATTAAAGCCCCCCCCCCCGGATTTTTTTTTCAGCGTAACTTTCCGCTTTTTTTATGACTGGCCACTTTCATCCCTGCCACTATGAGATATTCAGTAGGTGCTCACAGACCATATATCACTTGTGACATGGTCTGATGTAAACCAGGCGAGATGAAGGGCAGGGGCTAATACAACTCTACGGGAGATTCAGTGTTTTTGGTAAAGTTTTACTGAAACATATGATCCACAAATGATGAAGTTTATTGGGACTTGTGCGGTACTGGCTCCACAAACTTGCCATATTAAAGGTGCACTACGCAACTTTCTGATAGAGAGACCGCTACCGATTTGTCTCCATGGAGTTGTTCTTGCTTTGCCTGGAATGTTCCATGATATGACATTAAACATCTATGGCAAAAGAAGATTTTCAATTTGTCAATTGGACAAAAGTTTATTTGGTCAAATATGTTCCGCAGCTCATCCAAGCTTCTTCTTCAGTTCCCCAGAACTGACGAAGTATCTATTTTTGTTACCCTCTGGTATATATTATATTTGATGAGTGAGCTACTGTACCCAAAACTATTTCCCTTGTGGATCAGTAATGTTTGTCAAAGTCTAACTTTTCCATTTTTGCTGATGTCAAGATCTGTGCCAGTTTGTGTCTCATGTCTCATAGGCGCTTTGTGTTACAATTTTGTATGAAAAGCGCCTTATAAATATTGTTTGTTTGTTTGTTTATGTGGATGGGCTCAGTGATTCCAGAAATATCAACTATAAACCAGGTCAACAAATCAGCACTTCTGACCTTCCTCCAGCTCATATTTAAACTATATGGATTCAAGAATGTTGTGATGCCATGTGAACCCATAGAAATATCTGATCTATGTTCTCTTGTTATTTTCTCATCACAAATCTTTCAGAGTTTTTCTGTTTTCATTGTTTTCACGTTTTCATTCACACGTTTAACACACAATCGCTGCATGTTTAGGCTGTGCTCTTTTCTCAAACAGAGAACACTCTGTTGAAACCTTGTGATGTCACGTGTTAATACAGGAAGTGCTCAACTGTTTTTAAACTACATAAAGACTAGGGGTGTAAGAAAAAATCGATTCAGTGATATATCTCGATACTACATTGCACAATTCTTGAATTGATTCAAATCAATTAATAAATATAGTATAATTTTGTGCTTGTGAAGGTGTACAAGACCATATTATTAGAAGTAGTTATTGATAAATCGCAATATATTGTCCTTTGTTTTAGTGTTGGGATATATTGGAATATATCGTGTCATGATATGCATAATGCACTATAAAAACACACCTTCATTTGAATCATTTGGATGATTTCAGCCCAGAAATTCCCAATCTCTACTGAACTAAAGGTAAAAGTAGCTGTTACCTGGAAAACTACCAGTAAATGACATCACAAGGTGGAACAGAGCATTTTGAACTTAGGAGATATAGACAGACTAATAAAGGATTTTCAAAACTCTGGATATGTTTTTGAGGAGGTAACAACATTTTGTGTAATATAGACCGTTTAAGCATGCTTCTGTTTAAGATTGTCCTTGTTTGACCCTGGTTTAGTCTTCGCTTACAGCCTTATACCTTTGGATTTGTCCTTAAATTACTTTACTTTCTTAATCCCCTCTCAGTATAATTCCACATTTACATTTGCCAGTGCTAATTTTAGTCTAATTTTCGTCTTTCCACCACAGCCTGTGAATCTTAAGTATATTTTTCGCTCTGTGTTGTCAGCATGCAGATCACTCCGTTGCCTAGTGACAGCAGACTCAGAGTGGGCGGGAAAGAGCCAATCCAGAGCCCAAACAATCCCAGCTCCATCACCTACCGCCCTCACTTCTCCAGCAGCCAGCTACCCCACAGGACAAGCTTAGATAACGGAGCCCGGACCACCCCCCAGAACCCCATCAGCCCCATCCAGACCATCGACGGGTCCCACGGAGGAGAAGACATGAGGGGCAGCTACAACAACAACAACAGGTGCGTGCAAACAAAAACAAGGACAAAAGCCAGTTCCAATACATCAGGAATATATTACTTTATACTATTACTACTACTGTATAATACTTTTTCAAATGTAGTCTTTACTTCTTCAAGTTCAAATATCCAGGGAATGTTTACGTATAGCAACACTATGGGGCTGAACAGATAATTGTGATTAGATTTGCAATTTCAGTTAAAAATTCACAATTTAAAGGTTATATTACACAAAATTTACTCTTGTGACCTTTAAACCATGTTCTAATGTTGTCACCTCCTTAAAAAACAGCCCTGGACTTGTGTGGTAGTGGTAGTTTTCAAGATAACAGCTGCCTTTTACCTTTACTTTAGTACAGAGTGGCAATTCCAGGGCTGAAAGTATCCAGATGATTCTAGTGAAGTTGTGTGGAGTGTTTTCTGTTTGAGAGAAGAACTCAGCCTAATTATGCAAGATTTCTGGGTGAATGAAACAAAACAAAACACAACTCCAGGTCTGTTTGTGATGAGGAAACAACATTAGAACATAGACCAGAAAATAGCATAATACGGGCCCTTTAAACACATGCAGAAGAATAGACAAAAAGACTGAACTGACAGTCTACTTATACACCGACCTATTTTGTTGTTTGTGAAGGAAATTAGAGTACTTGCATTTTGCTAATTGCAATTTCTATTCAATTCATTTTAAGCAACAAAACTATCCTTTGAGAATGAGCAGGAAAATATTTGTACCTTTTCTGAACAATAATGTAGGAGATGTCTGTATAGGAAAACAATTTGAGTGCGCTTATCCGAGGACTAAATTATCAACACTAAGATGACAAAAAGACAACATCTGATTTGGAACATCACAGATACAGGTCACTGCATGTTTGTTCCATTGTTGTTGTTGATTCTACCTCCTCCCACTCTCCAAACACATGTGACAGTGTTCAAGCGTTTGGATTAAAGCTGCGCTATGTCACTTTTCTGGTGGAGGGTTCGCCGTCTGCTTGTCTCCGTGATGTCATTGCTTTGCCTGAAATGTTTCATGGTATGGACTTAAATTGATCTACTTGGTATACGTTGCATTACCGTCGTTTTTATTGCTCAAAAATAAATTGAAAAACATGAACACAGATTTACGATTGATTGACGTTTAATACCATATTGTGGGACATAGTAGTAATAAGCGTATCCATGGAAACAAGAAGACACCAGAAAAGTTACGCAGTGCACCTTTAAAGGAGAATTAATGTTTTTTACAATCTGAGCCTTATTTCAGTAATAAAACAAGTTGTTTTACTCCCCCGTAGCACTTTGGTGTCATATGGAGCACTTCCAGAGATGTTTTAGATTAGCGATAATATAATATATGCCCCGTGCGGGCTCCAAATAACACAAACTTTAGCACTTTTCAAATCATAGAAGCTCAATGTCTTAGTCTACGCTTTCATTTGAGTCAAAAGTGGCCTGTAATCCGAGATTTATCCATAATTTACAGCTTTCGTTTCATGTTTGGGTCCCGGGAGCTGAGAGTGAAATAAGCTGTGACTCCGCACATGCGCACTGGCCTCCTCATCTACTCGAAACTATGGCTAAATCTCAGATTACAGGCCACTTTTGACTCAAATGAAAGCGTAGACTAAGACATCGAGCTTCTATGATTTGAAAAGTGCTAAAGTTTGTGTTATTTGGAGACCGCACAGGGCATATATTATATGCCCCGAGAACTCGCGCTACGGCTATCGCTAATCTAAAACATCTCTGGAAGTGCTCCATATGACACCAGATTGTAAAAAACGTTAATTCTCCTTTAAGATGGAAATGTCAGCCTCTGCTAAAGGTGCACTCTGTGACTTTTCTAGTGGTGGGTCTGCCATCTCCTCATCTCCATGGTGATGTTATTGCTTTGCTCGGGATGTTTCACAGTATGTCATTAGTCAAATATATCTTGTATTTATCCAGTTATAGGCGTGTTTATTTTTCAGCACAACCGCAAAAACATGCATTATTATTGTGAGCGGGCCAGGCTTTTCCGCAGACCTGTAACTTTGCTGCTTGGCACTTAAACCGCTGGCAGAGGATATTGTGATAATTGCTTGATTTGGTCATATTTAGGAGCTGTTTGTGGCGGAGGATAAGGGTGAGATGCCGAGGGAAAGAGAGAGGAGGTGGAAAGCGATTGAACTGTGGTTTTAAAGAGCTTATATTATACTATTTCCTGATCTATATTATAATGTTGTGTCTTCATTCATTCATCGTTTAACAAACCCTGCATATTGAGGCTGAGTTCTTCTCTTAAACAGAAAACACTCTGTTCCACCGCGTGATGATGATGATGATAATACAGGAGGTGCTCCACTGTGTTTTTAAACTTCATACACCTTCACTAGAATCATTTCAATGATTTCAGAACTGAAATTGACGATCTCTGCTGAACCCCCATGCTCACGTCCTGAGTTAACGATGTCCATTTATACATACAGTCTATGATACAAATTATTAAAAGTCTTTTGTTTATCTTGAACTGAAAAAGTACTAAAAATAAGTTATTATTTTAAAGGAAAAGTAACGTTTTTTACAATTTGAGCCTTATTTCGGTAATAAAATAAAGTTGTTTTACTCACCCATAGCACTTTGGTGTCATATGGAGCACTTCCAGAGATGTTTTAGATTAGCGTTAGGCTAACGCCGTTAGCCTAGCGCGACTTATAGCCATAGCTTGGGGCATTCCCCGTGCTGGCTCCAAATAACACAAACTTTAGCACTTTTCAAATTATAGAAGCTCGATGTCTTTAGTCTACGATTTCGTTTGAATCAAAAGTGGCCTGTAATCTGAGATTTATCCATAGTTTACAACTTTGCGTTCCATGTTTGGGTCCCGGGAGCTGAGAGCACACTGGCGTCCTCATCTACTCGAAACTATGGCTAAATCTCGGATTACAGGCCACTTTTGACCAAGCGAAATCGTAGACTAAAGACATCGAGCTTCTATGATTTGAAAAGTGCTAAAGTTTGTGCTATTTGGAGCCCGCACAGGGCATATTACATGCTATGGCTATAAGTCGGCGTTAGCCTAACGCTAATCTAAAACATCTCCGGAAATGCTCCATATGACACCAAAGTGCTATGGGTGAGTAAAACAACTTGTTTTATTACTGAAATAAGGCTCAAATTGTAAAAAACGTTACTTTTCCTTTAACATTGCGACATTGGTATTAGCTGTATTTTCGCTGCACCTTATGGGAGGTACTAACTGAAGACGAGACACAAGTGAAAACATGTTCAATATTTACAGCGTTGAACCACAATGACGACTCTGATGATTCTCTGATGTTTGATTACAGTTCTGAACATTATTGAATTAGTCACTGTTATTAAAAGTGCACAATATATCTGGAGGGGGTTCTGCACCTGTTCACCTTTGTTTTTCTTGGAATGCTGCACAGTATGGCATTAAGCCCATCTATATTGCAGTTACTGAGTTACAGGTGTGTAACTCAATAACTGAAAAACTGGCATTCTTACTGGGAGTGGGGTCGCCTCTCCACAGATCTGACCTGTAACTTGGCCTTAGTGGCATCACCTGGTGCTATTTTATATCAAATGGACTCTTATGGGCTTTAAGCCATGTTATAATATTGTTACCTCATCAAAAACAGATGTGGAGTTGTGTTTTGTTTCATTCAAACATGTTTGAGTAATCCTTTACTATTCGTCTGTCTACATCTCTAAAGCTCACAATGCTTTGTTCCACCTTGTGATGTCATGCAGTGGTAGTTTTCAAGTTAGCAGCTCCTTCTAGGGGGCGGCAGTAGCTCAGTTGGTAGAGCATATGCCTGATCCAGGGGTTGGCGGTTCGAATCCCGCTCTTGACGGGTTGACCGCATGTGATCCCAGCTCCCACAGATGAGCGCTGCTGTTGTGTCCTTGGGCAAGACACTTAACCCCACCTCGCCCCCAGTGTCTGTGGACACTGGTAGCCCCCATGGCAGAAGATACATCAAGGCCTGTTGTGACGTGAGCCGTCCTCCTGTGGACCCACCACCCGCAGAAGGATTCATGGGGGCTGGTGCATTGTGTTCTGGGCAGCAGAACACTGCTTGGACTGCTGCCCCCATGACCCAGAAAATGGAAAAGCGGAAGGAAATGAATGAATGAATGAATGAATGATGAGCTCCTTCTACCTTTGGTTCGAGATTGGCAATTCCTGGGCTGAAATCATCCAAATGATTCAAGTGAAGGCACATGGAGGTTAAAAAACACAGTGGAGCACTTCCTGTATTACTGCATGACATCACAAGGTGGAACTGAGTGTTTTCCCATATGAGCGAAGAACTAAATATGCAGGGATTGTGTGTTAAACATGTGTAAATGAAACAAAACAAAACTCCAATTATGCTTGTGATGAAGAAAAAACATGATAATATAGATCAGAAAACAGAGTAATATGGGCTCTTTAATGTTATACTGTCTGACATTCCAGGCAAAGCAATAACACATCTATGGAGACAAGCAAATGATGGACCCGCCACCAGAAAAGTTACACAGTGCCGCTTTAAATTCCTGGGATAATATAAAACAGTTAACAGATTATACAGACTGCAAAAATAGTCAATGAAACAAACTACAAGGCACCTGTGATATTGAAAAGCTAAAGTTTGTGTTGCAGAGAGGTGTTGCTTCTAACTCCAAACTGTGACTCTGATGAGACCAGTGTCCGGACTGATCTAATTTTGACGGAGTTTGTTTTGTTTTGTCCGCAGGCTGCCGAGCAATGGAGAGAGCAACACAGTGGGTCTCAACATTATCAAAAACATCGGTGAGTGACCACAAAATGGGACAAGTTTAAAGGCAAAGTAACGTTATTTTACAATCTGAGCCTTCTTTCGGTAATAAAACAAGTCGTTTGACTCACCCATATCACGTTCGTGTCATTTGGAGCTGTTTGAAGAAAGTTATGTTGTAGCGAATCCGTTAGCATTTGTATTCGGGGCATTACTTTGCGGTCTCCAAATAACACAAACTTTAGCACTTTTCAAATCATAGAAGCCCGATGTCTTAATGAAAGATTTCGTTTGAAGCAAAAGTGGCCTGTAATCCGAGCTTTATCCATAGTTTTCAGCTTTGCGTTTCATGTCCCGGGAGCAGTCCGCGCATGCGCACTGGCGTCCTCATCTACCCGAAACTATGGTTAAATCTCGGATTACAGGCCACTTTTGCTTCAAACGAAATCTTTCATTAAGACATCGGGCTTCTATGATTTGAAAAGTGCTAAAGTTTGTGTTATTTGGACACCGCAAAGTAATGCCCCGAGCAAATTATACAGCCCCATGTTAACGGATACGGGATCATTACTAGAACAGAACGGCTCAACATAAGTTCTGCGATACTGCTCCAATTGACAGAAAAATGCTATGGGTGAGTAAAACTACTTGTTTTATTGCCGAAAGAAGGCTCAGATTGTAAAAAAAAACGTTAATTTGCCTTTAAAAAAAAAAAAAATTAACAACAACGATGAAGCTGTTGAAGTTGCAGTGAGCAAATTTTCACCACATTTTAACACTTAAAACCAGATTATAGCAAAACCATAAGAGCACTAGTCAGCTCTAAATCAGTTCTATACCAGGCCTGAACCAGGTCTGAACCAGGTCTGAACCAGGTCTGAACCAGGTCTGAACCAGGTCTGAACCAGTATTGTGGACTTTGCCTCTTCCTATAGCTGTAGAGATGTGCTTGTAGAATTTAAACATACAGGTAAATATACTCAAGAGGAAATCACATAACAGGTCTAAACCAGCATCGTGGACTTTATCCTGTTGAGATATGCAATTATATGGTGTATTGACCTTAGGATGATCCAGGAGCCACGCTGGGTTGGGTATCAACTCATGATTGTTCATTTACTGGATGTGATGGGACTTATCTATCAGGCTATTGTAGGCCTAGATGTTTTGATTGAAATAACATCTTTTTTCAGTCCCTATACTGGGTATACATATGGCATTGGAACTGAAAAGGCTGGATCTATATAACTGTAGAGTTATGTTACTACACTCAACAAAAATATAAAGGCAACACTTTTGTTTTTGCTCCCATTTTTCCTGAGATGGACCCAAAGATCCAAAATTCACTCCAGATACACAACACTACCATTTCTCTCAAACATTGTTCACAAATCTGTCCAAATGTGTGACAGCGAGCACCTCTGCCCCGCCGAGACAATCCACCCCACCTCACAGGTGCGCCACATCAAGATGCCGATCCGACATCATGACCAGTGCACAGGTGTGCCCCAGACTGCCCACAATAAAAGGCCACCCCGAAATGTGCATTTTTTTTTTTTTTTTTTTTTGCTTTATTGGGGGTCTGGGGACTCAGAACCAGTCAGTATCTGGTGTGACCACCATTTGCCTCATGCAGTGCAACACATCTTCTTCGCATAGAGTTTATCAGATTGTCAATTGTGGCCTGTGGAATGTTGGTCCACTCCTCTTCAAAGGCTGTTATGGACGAAGAACACAGGTGCATTTTATTGATGGCATTTTGAATGCACAGAGATACCGTGATGAGATCCTGAGGCCCATTGTTGTGCCATACATCCATGAACATCACCTCATGTTTCAGCAAGATAATGCACGGCCCCATGTTGCAAGGATCTGTACACAATTCTTGGAAGCTGAAAATGTCCCAGTTCTTGCATGGCCAGCATACTCACCGGACATGTCACCCATTGAGCATGTTTGGGATGTGCTTGACCAGCGTATACGACAGCGTGTACCAGCTCCCACTAATATCCAGCAACTTCGCACAGCCATTGAAGAGGAGTGGACCAACATTCCACAGGCCACAATTGACAATCTGATAAACTCTATGCGAAGAAGATGTGTTGCACTGCATGAGGCAAATGGTGGTCACACCAGATACTGACTGGTTCTGAGTCCCCAGACCCCCAATAAAGCAAAAAAATAAATAAAAAAATAAAAAAATGCACATTTCAGGGTGGCCTTTTATTGTGGGCAGTCTGGGGCGCACCTGTGCACTGGTCATGATGTCAGATCGGCATCTTGATGTGGCGCACCTGTGAGGTGGGGTGGATTGTCTCGGCGGGGCAGAGGTGCTCGCTGTCACACATTTGGACAGATTTGTGAACAATGTTTGAGAGAAATGGTAGTGTTGTGTATCTGGGGTGAATTTTGGATCTTTGGGTCCATCTCAGGAAAAATGGGAGCAAAAACAAAAGTGTTGCCTTTATATTTTTGTTGAGTATATATGCAGAATTAATCTTAACCCTAATTCATATGCTATTTTCACTGCAATATGGTACACTTTGTATATGTAACTGTACCTTTAAATTCCAAACCTGGTCTGCACCAGGTCTAAACTAGCCCTGTGTACTTTGCCCCGGTATAGCTGCAGAGATGTGCTGTCAGATGCTGTTATATTGGGTACTGCTGTTGCTTCTTGGACACACTGTGCTCCTGCTCCTGTCTTCCTTATGTAACTCTCGCTTCAGCAGCAAACGCCCACAAACCAATCTGCTGCTTGTGTCCAACCGAGGTGTGTTACGCAACCGCCTCTCTCTCTCTTCAAAGTCACCTTCCTCGCCACTCCAAACGGCTTCCTTCAAAAAAGCTTTAACTGGAAACTTTCTGCCCACTTCCACCCCCTGACACAAACTTAAGTGCCTACGAGTGCATCGATAAATCTGAGCTGCTCTGGTTATGAAAACAACGATGTGAAGGGCTATGTGGTGATTTAAGGCTGGTTTAGTCCTCAGTTGACTCTTGTACGGTTCAAATTCTCATTTTCATTTATAATTTAATAATAATAATAATAATAATAATAATAATAATAATAATAATAATAATAATAATAATAATACTGGATTCGATTTTTAAAGGCCCGTACTATGCTATTTTGTGGTCATTATGGTGGTGTTTCCTCATCAAAAACATACATGGGGTTGTGTTTTGGTTGTGTTTTGTTTCATTCACAAATGTTTATCACACAGATCTTGGATACTTAGGAGTTCTTCTCTCAAACAGAAAACACAGTGCTCCATCTGGTGAAACATTAAGTCCTCTACTGTGCTTTTAAACTCCATATACCTTCACTAGAATCATTTGGATAATTTCATCCCTGCGATTTACCAATTTGCACTGAACAAAAAGTAAAATGTAGCTGTTAACTTGAAAACTACACTTTCATGACATCACAAAGTGCACCAGAGCATTCTGAGCTATAGAGATGTAGACAGACTAATAATGAGGGGTTACTCAAACTTGTGTGAATGAAAGAAAACACAACTCCAGGTATGTTTTTGAGGAGATAACAACATTCTAACACGGTTTAAAGCTCACAGGAGTCCATTTTGCATAATATAGGATCTTTAAAGGAGAATTAACGTTTTTTACCATCTGAGCCTTATTTCGGTAATAAAACAAGTTGTTTTACTCACCCATAGCACTTTGGTGTCATATGGAGCACTTCCAGAGATGTTTTAGATTTGCGATAGCCGTAGCGCAAGTTCTCGGGGCATATAATATATGCCCCGAGCGGTCTCCAAATAACACAAACTTTAGCACTTTTCAAATCATAGAAGCTTGATGTCTTAGTCTACGCTTTCATTTGAGTCAAAAGTGGGATGTAATCTGAGATTTATCCATAATTTACAGTTTTGTGTTTCATGTTTGGGTCCCGGGAGCTGAGAGTGAAATAGCTGTGACTCCGCACATGCGCACTGACCTCCTCATCTACTCAAAACTATGGCTAAATCTCGGATTACAGGCCACTTTTGACTCAAATGAAAGCGTAGACTAAGACATCGAGCTTCTATGATTTGAAAAGTGCTAAAGTTTGTGCTATTTGGAGACCGCTCGGGGCATATAATATATGCCCCGAGAACTCGCGCTACGGCTATCGCAAATCTAAAACATCTCTGGAAGTGCTCCATATGACACCAAAGTGCTATGGGTGAGTAAAACAACTTGTTTTATTACCGAAATAAGGCTCAGATTGTAAAAAACGTTAATTCTCCTTTAAGCAGCAAGAGACCCAGAGCGCTTTACATTGCATGATGCATTCACTTCACACTGGCCCTGTGGCAGACTGACAGAGATGAGGCTGGCAGTCTGTGTTATCGGCCCCTCTGACCAACACCCACTTAATATGTAAATCTAATTTTAGTCATCCAATTAGTCTCCCATAGTCAGTAATAGTTTTCATATCTATGCAAGTGATGACAGTAAAACCTTTTACCGACACCCCTACAATTACTATTGACGGACTATTTGTTTATTTCATTCATAAAGTATAAAAAGACATCAACATTTGTGATAACAATACAAAATATTGAATGAAAGGGAGCAGAAAGAAGAGTTATCTTATGTTATCTGCCCCCTCTTCCCTTTTCCAAACACCAACACCGATAGTGACTGCAAAACCTTTCCTCATTACATTCCATTTCAATCACAATTATTAATCAATTGTAAACATAAAGCTTCATTTTCAAGTGTAACAATTTA
This sequence comes from Paratrypauchen microcephalus, assembly GCA_036785185.1. Taxonomy (NCBI): domain Eukaryota; kingdom Metazoa; phylum Chordata; class Actinopteri; order Gobiiformes; family Gobiidae; genus Paratrypauchen; species Paratrypauchen microcephalus. The sequence goes on along the minus strand of JAVJIX010000067.1, from coordinate 3,133,129 downwards.
GTTTTCTTTTTCATACATACACATTACATTGGATTTTATGTATTTTTTAAATGCCATTATTGTACTTGATTCTTTGATTTCTTTGTCAAGATTATTCCATAAATTGACTTTCACAGCAACGCTTCGCTCCATAACCTTCCTATTAAGAGCTTTTAGTACACAGGTTCAAAGTAGCAAGGAGAGGGTGTGTACTGTCAAAAGTTCAAGACTCCTTGCACAGCTTCCAGGTGCTGGTAACAGCAGGAACATTCCAAATTCCAAAAAGAGAAGGTTTATCGCACACTTGCTTGACTTTATTCTTTATTTATTCATTATTAGGCTAGAGCCACACGTTTCACCTCTACAGCGTTATCAGGTTCATCAGGGTGTGTACTGTGTTGACTAAAACAGGGAATGCTGGACCAGGTTAGACTGGGTGACGTTTGACAGATAGATTAAAGAGTCCATATTACACATTTTCTCATCTCTGTTACAATGTTGTTTCCTCATCACAAACATACCTGCAGTTGCGTTTTGTTTCATTTACACATGTTCAACACACAAATTCTGCATTTTGAGCCTTGAAGATGTAGCCAGACTAATAAAAAAGGATTACTCAAACATGTGAGTGAAACAAAACACAAATCCAGGTCTGTTTTTGAGGAGGTAACGACATTCTAACATAGCTTAAAGGCAAATTAACGTTTTTTTTACAATCTGAGCCTTCTTTCGGCAATAAAACAAGTAGTTTTACTCACCCATAGCATTTTTCTGTCAATTGGAGCAGTATCGCAGAACTTATGTTGAGCCGTTCTGTTCTACTAATGATCCCGTATCCGTTAACATGGTGCTGTATCATTTGCTTTGCGGTCTCCAAATAACACAAACTTTAGCACTTTTCAAATCATAGAAGCCCGATGTCTTAATGAAAAATTTAGTTTGAAGCAAAAGTGGCCTGTAATCCGAGATTTAGCCATAGTTTCGAGTAGATGAGGACGCCAGTGCGCATGCGCGGAGTGTGCTCTCAGCTCCCGGGACCCAAACATGAAACGCAAAGCTGAAAACTATGGATAAACCTCGGATTACAGGCCACTTTTGCTTCAAACGAAATTTTTCATTAAGACATTGGGCTTCTATGATTTGAAAAGTGTTAAAGTTTGTGTTATTTGGAGACCGCAAAGTAATGCCCCGAATACAAATGCTAACAAATGCTAACAGAAACGCCACAACATAACTTTTTTCAAACAGCTCCAAATGACACGAACGTGATATGGGTGAGTCAAACGACTTGTTTTATTACCGAAAGAAGGCTCAGATTGTAAAATAACGTTACTTTTCCTTTAAAGCTCACAAGAGTCCATTTAAAAAAGGATAGATGAATGAATCTTATCAATGTTTTGAAGGAGATGGAGAAATTATTGACTTTCGGTCGATCTCTGGTCTAAAAACGATTCAAATCAAGTTCAGATCAAGCTGTTCCCTATTTTATGTGAGTCCAAATTTCACCTGCTATGTCTTATCCCACGTCTCTCCTCTGCCCGCCTGTGTAGCGTTCTTGTACCAGGAGTACCGGGACAGTTCGAAGCAGCAGGAGATTGAGCAGAGGAGGCACGCCGAGTCACTGTCCCCAGGTGAGGTGAGGCGGACTGGGTCAGACTCCAGCACTGTGCCCCCTTCCTCCCTCCAGCTCCAGCTCAGAAACACCACGCACTCCCTCAGTCTGTGGCAGAACCTCGAGGTGGTGCAGAACAGCGGGCTGCTCCTCAAACTGCCCCCGAAGGAGATCATCATGCAGGAGGTGAGAAGGGTATAGGACCAGGGACAGATTAACACAGATAATTCTATGACAGTTATAGTTTGGCTAGAAAGTGGAATATGCACTCAAAAATGGGGGACGTGAAGCTAACTGAAAGCACTGGTGTGTTAAAAGCTCAAGTTAGAGTTAATCTGAGCTTCATTTCACACCATCTGTCCAAAAAGATCCAATTTGGTTGAAACTACAAGAGGTGAACACTGAACATTCCGCCATAGAAATGCATTACAAAACACCCCCTGCATGATGACACTACAAAGTATCAGTATAAGAAAAAAGTTACATTCTATTAAAGGTGTACTGTGTAACTTTTCTTGTAGAGGGTACAAAATCTGTATGTTACCACAGATATGCCAGGGATGTTCCACAGTATGGCCTTAAAGGGATATGCCACCCCCAGGTCAAACTTGGGCATCTCCCCACAGTCCAGAGACTAAAATAAGTGGTGGAAAGCGTTTTCCTGGTCACCCAGCCATTGTCCGAATCTGTCAGCACTGACCGCCGCGGTATCTGCAGCTACTCCGCGTTAGACTGGAGTCTAACGGCGCCAGAGAAAGATTTCAGCCAAAAGGAATTAATTTGCTCGATGCGTTTCCCAATTACTTTCTGTGTAGTGCGCATTCATATCGAGTGCAAATAAATGTGCAAATCAACAGGGAGAGCTTGACTTGGTCATTTTGGGTGGGAACTATTTTTCAGTGCGGAAAAAGAAAGCCGAAGCACAGAGCACACTGCGCAACAGGGGAACTCCCTTCCTGGTGCGTAACAGGGATTCCCCTGTCAGCGTGCTCTGTTGACCTGGGGGGTGGCATATCCCTTTAAAGGAAAATTAACGTTTTTTTACAATCTGAGCCTTCTTTCGGCAATAAAACAAGTAGTTTTACTCACCCATAGCAGTTTGGTGTCAATTGGAGCAGTATCGCAGAACTTATGTTGAGCCGTTCTGTTCTACTAATGATCCCGTATCCGTTAGCGTGAGTGCTCGGGGCACTGCTTTGCGGTGTCCAAATAACACAAACTTTAGCACTTTTCAAATCACAGAAGATCGCTGTGTCAGGGTAGACTTTTAGTGGATTCCAAAACAGCCTGAAACCCGATATCGCAACAGAAAAGTAAAGTTCAGAGCGGTGTTAGCTTCTTTCGGACTAGCGGTGTTTACAAAACAGCTGAGTTCACGCATGCGCGCTGTCCTCTCTGATGACGTCATCAAATGAAACTATAGCTGGATATCGGGTTTCAGGCCGTTTTGGAATCCACTAAAAGTCTACCCTGACACAGCGATCTTCTGTGATTTGAAAAGTGCTAAAGTTTGTGTTATTTGGACACCGCAAAGTAATGCCCCGAGCATATGATACGAGCACCATGTTAACGGATACGGGATAATTAGTAGAACAGAACGGCTCCAACATAACTTCTGCGATACCACTCCAATTGACACCAAACTGCTATGGGTGAGTAAAACTACTTGTTTTATTGCCGAAAGAAGGCTCAGATTGTAAAAAAAAGTTACTTTTCCTTTAAACTTTTAACTTTTTCATATGTTCATTTGTTCCTGTCCAGGCCATGTTTGAGCTGGTTTCCTCCGAAGCGTCTTACTACAAGAGTTTGGAGATTTTGGAAACTCACTTCCTGCGAAACCCCACCCTCATCAACACTCTCAGCCAATCAGACATGCACTTCCTGTTCTCCAACATCGAGGGCGTCATGAAGGCCAGTGAACGGTAAGAAAGGCTTTATTTTCTAAATGTTTAAGTGCCATGTCCTCCTGAGACCCGCCCATTCACTTGTGTCCCTTATAGTGGACATCTTTTAAGTTTTGAGATAGACTCTAGTTTGTGGCTGCATTATGATAAAAAAGAAAAAGAATAATAATAAATAAATTATTATTATTATTATTATTATTATTATTATTATTATTATTATTATTATTATTATTATTAATAATAATAATAATAATAATAATAATAATAATAATATATAAATAAAAATACATCCATAAATAATACAAAAAGGAGTCTAAAACTGTAAAACCAACCGAAAAAATGTTTTTGTTTATTGTTTGTTTGTTTATACTATTTTTCAGTGCGGAAAAACATAGCCGAAGCACGCAGCACGCTGCCAGGGGAATCCCTGTTACGCACCAGGAAGGGAGTTCCCCTGTTACGCAGCGTGGTGTGTGCTTCGGCTATATTTTTCCGCACTGAAAAATAGTTCCCACCCAAAATGACCAAGGCAAGCTCTCCGTGTTGATTTGTACATTTATTTGCACTCGATATGAATGCGCACTACACACAAAGTAATTGGGAAAAGCATCGAGCAAATTAATTCCTTTTGGCCGAAATCTTTCTCTGGCGCCGTTAGACTCCAGTCTAACGCGGAGGAGCAGCAGATACCGCGGCGGTCAGTGCTGACAGACTCGGACAATGGCTGGGTGACCAGGAAAACGCTTTCCACCACTTATTTTAGTCTCTGGACTGTGGGGAGATGCCCAAATTTGACCTGGGGGTGGCATATCCCTTTAAGGCCGCCATACACTATAGGAGAATTTGCCCGATTTTGGCTGCAATTTGCTTCTCCCCGCTGCTCTGTCAGATCGTAACCACCAAAACATCAGCAACGCTACAGTAACAGGAGTGATGGACACAGAGGTGCAAAATAGAAACTCGGGATATAGCGAAAATAATGAGAAGACTTTATTACTCACCTTTCTTAAAGTGGTACATTTAAAGTGCAGAATCTCATCCACATTATCCATAGAAACTGTCCTCTGCAAAACCGTGCTATTAAGATAAGATAATCCTTTATTTGTCCCACAATGGGGAAATTGTGGTGTCACAACGCAAGTTTCAGAAACAGTAGAAAAATATGAGCATGCATCAAAAGTAAGATAAATAATAATAATAATAAGTATGTACAATCAACTAAAAAAACACAACACAGGTTAAGGTTAAAAGGCACAGGAACGCTGCACAATAAATGTCTTTGGTTCTGAGCAGTGAACAAACGGCAGTTAAAGTGACTCCAGTATAGTAATATATAATATCACTACAATAAAGTGACTATTAATCCAGTTTGAGGCATTCTTTGAAAGTAAAAAGGCCAGAGTAGTTCCTCACGTATGTCTGTTACAGCCATGCAGCACACGGATCGAGGTGAAGCTGCAGATTCGCGATAGTGACTCTACTTCCTGTGGACTTTATCTCCAGCCTTCTGTGCTGAGATACATGATTAAAGATCCCATGACATGGTACTTCTTGATGCTTTTATATGGCTCCTTAATGGTTCCCTAATACTGTAAATGAATCCTTCTTCAAAATCAACACTCAGTGCATGAGAAAGAAAGAGAGATAAGATGAGAAAGAGTAATTTTTCTCTCTCTGAACAGTCCATAATGGGCGTTGTTGCTTGAATGCAAATGAGGAGAAAAGAGATGGCCTATAGTAGAGGGTGGGGGCGTGGCCAAACTCTCCGCTCTCCGCTCTCAGCTGTGCGCTCTCTGATCCATTTCCGCGTGTTTGCGTGGAGAAGAGATTAGAAGCGTTCCATTGAAAAATAAACACATTTCCACAGAAAATAAAATTAAACCACTGCTGTTCAAAGGTCCAGAGGCTCAGATAAAGGACTTCCGAGCCTAGAAACACTCGGACGTGCCTCCAGGCAAATAAAAAAAACGCATTTCGCATTGCCTAGCGCATTCGTAGTCCAAACTCTCTGGGCGTGATTTACAGAGACGCTGAGTACAGACAGACGGGGGTGGAACTGCATTTGCATTTCTTTTTTTGACATCAATAAGGTGCCTTGTTCAAAATTTGAGCTCTGATCTTTTCTAATGCAAAAAAGGATCGCAAATGCTCAGTTTAGACATTTCGCAACTTTTAACCATGGGGGGGGCCTAAACAGGGTAGGGGAGCTCACATTAACGTTCAAAAACCTCAGAAAGTGAAAATTTCATGCCATGGGACCTTTAAAAATCATGTAACTGAAATATTGCACCACATTTCACAAATAATAAGAACACAGTTTTGACTTGTATCTAAACTAGAAGTGCAGTGCTCTGATCTTTTGAACACTTGAGCGTCTCAAAGGAAGTGGTTTTACTCGAGACAGGAAACAGCTGAGGCGATCGCGCTTACAGCTGTGTAGCCTGTGGTCTGCAGCCATATCTTTGCGATCAGAGATTTTAAGTCTCATAAGATTCTCCTCGTGTCTTTTGTTGGTCGGAAAATCTTGTAGTGTGTGGCAGGCAGCCTTTAGTCTATGTCTTTATACAGTTTATGCTTGCAACAAAAACAACCAGCATAACCAAATCAGAGTGGCTAGCTTTGATACTCTTTTATTTACCTTATCAGGAACTCTACCTTTTACTGTAAGACATTCATTCATTCATTCCCGGGTTCTTCTGTGCAGGTTCCTGATGGACCTGGAGCACCGTATTGAGGAGAGCATCTTGATTTCAGATGTTTGCGATATTGTTAATAGTCATGCTGTGGAGCATTTCAGGGTCTTCATCACCTATGTTATCAACCAGAACTACCAGGAGAAGAACTACAGGCGTATACTGTGAGTACCAGTCACTGCAGCAGATCGAAGCTTTGAACACGTACACTGGGAAGACTGGCTTGAAAGTCAAAGTAGTGAAGTACTGTATTTAAAGGGATATGCCACCCCCAGGTCAAATTTGGGCATCTCCCCACAGTCCAGAGACTAAAATAAGTGGTGGAAAGCGTTTTCCTGCTCACCCAGCCATTGTCCGAGTCTGTCGCCACTGACCGCCGCGGTATCTGGTGCTCCTCCGCCTTAGACTGGAGTCTAACGTCGCCAGAGAAAGATTTCGGCCAAAAGGAATTAATTTGCTCGATGCGTTTCCCAATTACTTTGTGTGTAGTGCGCATTCATATCGAGTGCAAATAAATGTGCAAATCAACACGGAGAGCTTGCCTTGGTCATTTTGGGTGGGAACTATTTTCCAGTGCGGTAGAATACAGCCGTATCACGTAGTACGCTGCCAGGGGAATCCCAGTTACGCACCGGGAAGGGAGTTCCCCTGTTGCACAACGTGGTGCGTGATACGGCTGTATTCTTACGCACTGGAAAATAGTTCCCACCCAAAATGACCAAGGCAAGCTCTCCGTGTTGATTTGCACATTTATTTGCACTCGATATGAATGCGCACTACACACAAAGTAATTGGGAAACGCATCGAGCAAATTAATTCCTTTTGGCCGAAATCTTTCTCTGGCGACGTTAGACTCCAGTCTAAGGCTGAGGAGCTGCAGATACCGCGGCGGTCAGTGGCGACAGACTCGGACAATGGCTGGGTGAGCAGGAAAATGCTTTTCATCACTTATTTTAGTCTCTGGACTGTGGGGAGATGCCCAAATTTGACCTGGGGGTGGCATATCCCTTTAAGTATACATTTTAGGTACAGTAACTGTACTTAAAGGTGCATTGCGTAACTTGGGCTGGAGGGTCTGTCACCTTCTTGTTTCTATGGATATGTGATTTATGGGGATTTATGGGATTTATGGAGCAGGAGTAAATAAGTTTATACTTCCACCTGCTCCATTTTGAGCAAAAGGAACTGCAGAGACATGTGACATAAGTTTGTATTTGTTTGTATTTTGAGTTTGTATTTGTGACATTTTGCTTAAATGGAACCTGCAAGTTGCTCAAATAAACATAAACAACATAAACATGTCTTTGCTGTGTTTTGAATGTTCCACAATATGGTATTAAACCGATCTACCTTTTACTCAATTACAGTTGGTTTTGTAGCTCAACAATACCTAGAAAAACAGGCTTTCTGACTGTGAACGGGGTCGCCTCTCCACAGATCTGACCAGTAACTTGGTCTAGTTTGATCTCCATAATTAGAATTAGAAAGGTTTAATACCATATTGTGAAACATCCAGACAAAGCAATACCATCTCCACGGAGAAAAGTAGGAAAGTTACACAAGGCACCTTTAAATGGATAGTGCGTTTTTGTTGTTGTTTTTTTATGTTAATCTGTATGGGTTTCCTTCTAAAAGTTACATGCGGTAGCACCGGCTTATCTCTGACAGTTTGCGCTCAGCCCGGTTCTGCTCGCGTTCTGGAGCTCAGGTAATTAGGTCCGGTAAGTTTGCGAGGACTCGTAATAAAGCTTGTTTTTCTTCTCAAAACAAAACATTTGTCCGAAAGGTGATATATTTGAGTCCCAAACAGTTGTCCACAAAAAATCCAGCAGCGTAGTTAGCATTATTATTAGCCTGTTAACCTTTAGCGGAAGTGTGCGGCGGATGCCGTCCGCCGTAAGGGGAAGTTTACGAGTGAACAGGCAACAGGCAGCTAACGGGAGCGCAGTGATACGAATCGAGACGAGATATGCGAATGCTAACTACGCTGCTGGATTTTTCGTGGACAACTGTTTGGGATGCAAATATATCACCTTTCGGACAAATGTTTTGTTTTGAGAAGAAAAACAAGCTTTATTACCAGTCCCTGCGAACTTACCGGACCTGCTTACGTGGGCTCCAGAACGCGAGCAGAACCGTCAGAGGTAAGCCAGTGTTACCACACGTAACTTTTAGAAGGAAACCCATACAGATTATCATCAAAAAACCGCACTATCCCTTTAAGTAGATTTTATTGCAGGTACTTTTTACTTTTACTTTAGTAGAGACTTTCTAATCCACTATATTTCTGAACAGGACTGAAAAGTAAACTTATTTTTTATTATTGTGTGAGACCTGCTGAAAAACCCGAGGGTTTATTTTGAACACATTTGTAGTCTGAGCAAACAAATATACACAAATAAAAACTGGTAGAAAAAATTAAAAAAATAATAATCTATTCATTTGCTTCTGTTGAACAAATTTCAGCAAAATCTGTGTCAAAATCACTGCATCAAATGTATTTACTCTTTAAAGGGATATGCCACCCCCAGGTCAAATTTGGGCATCTCCCCACAGTCCAGAGACTAAAATAAGTGGTGGAAAGTGTTTTCCTGCTCACCCAGCCATTGTCCGAGTCTGTCGCCACTGACCGCCGCGGTATCTGGTGCTCCTCCGCCTTAGACTGGAGTCTAACGTCGCCAGAGAAAGATTTCGGCCAAAAGGAATTAATTTGCTCGATGCGTTTCCCAATTACTTTGTGTGTAGTGCGCATTCATATCGAGTGCAAATAAATGTGCAAATCAACACGGAGAGCTTGCCTTGGTCATTTTGGGTGGGAACTATTTTCCAGTGCGTAAGAATACAGCCGTATCACGCACCACGTTGTGCAACAGGGGAACTCCCTTCCCGGTGCGTAACTGGGATTCCCCGGCACCGTGCTGCGTGATACGGCTGTATTCTACCGCACTGGAAAATAGTTCCCACCCAAAATGACCAAGGCAAGCTCTCCGTGTTGATTTGCACATTTATTTGCACTCGATATGAATGCGCACTACACACAAAGTAATTGGGAAACGCATCGAGCAAATTAATTCCTTTTGGCCGAAATCTTTCTCTGGCGACGTTAGACTCCAGTCTAAGGCGGAGGAGCACCAGATACCGCAGCGGTCAGTGGTGACAGACTCGGACAATGGCTGGGTGAGCAGGAAAACGCTTTCCACCACTTATTTTAGTCTCTGGACTGTGGGGAGATGCCCAAATTTGACCTGGGGGTGGCATATCCCTTTAAGTACATTTTTAAACCGGTACTTACTTTTACTTAAAGGTGAATTGTGTAACATTTTCTGCTTGGAGATGTTTTTGCTTTGTCTGGAATGTTTCACAGTATTACGCCTTTCTATCTTCATGAAGACCAAACCAGACCAAGCTACAGGTCAGATCTGTGGAGAGGCGACCCCGCTCACAGCCAAAAGGCCTGTATTTTTTGAGCTAGAGAACCACATCTAATTGAATGAATGTAATGATTAAGGTTTAATGTAATACTGTGGAATATTCCAGACAGAGCAATGACATCTCTATAGAAACAAGCAGATGACATAGTGCACCTTTAAGTACATTTTTTCATGTGATGCTCTTACTTTTACTTGCGTATTTCTTTGCTTTGGCATCTATACTTTTATTTCAGTAACAAAATTGAGTACATCTTCTGCTGCAGGGAAAAAAAACTGCAATAGCTTTTTGTAGAAGGTAAGAAAGAAAAAACGAGAATGAGTGATATTTCTTCTATATTTTAAAAGGCATTTTGTTGGATGAGAACCAGAAGGGGGCAAGTGCGCTCAGTGAATGACAATTTTATCAGGTGCTGAAAAATAACCATGTGGAAACAACTACCTCTGAGGATCCCGAACAGGCAGGGCGAGAGATGAGACTAAGTGCAGGGCAGTTGGCTTAAAGGAGAATTAACATGTTTTTTTTTCAATCTGAGCCTTATTTCGGTAATAAAACAAGTTGTTTTACTCACCCATAGCACTTTGGTGTCATATGGAGCACTTCCAGAGATGTTTTAGATTAGCGATAGCCGTAGCGCGAGTTCTCGGGGTATATAATATATGCCCCGAGCAGTCTCCAAATAACACAAACTTTAGCAGTTTTCAAATCATAGAAGCTCAATGTCTTAGTCTACACTTTTGTTTGAGTCAAAAGTGGCCTGTAATCCGAGATTTATCCATAATTTACAGCTTTGCGTTTCATGTTTGGGTCCCGGGAGCTGAGAGCAAAATAAACTGTGGCTCCGCACATGCGCACTGGCCTCCTCATCTACTCGAAACTATGGATAAATCTCGGATTACAGGCCACTTTTGACTCAAACGATAGTGTAGACTAAGACATCGAGCTTCTATGATTTGAAAAGTGCTAAAGTTTGTGCTATTTGGAGACCGCAAACATGTGCCCCGAGAACTCACATTACGGAGATCGCAAATCTAAAACATCTCTGGAAGTGCTCCATATGACACCAAAGTGCTATGGGTGAGTAAAACAACTTGTTTTATTACCGAAATAAGGCTCAGATTGTAAAAAACGTTAATTCTCCTTTAAAACTAAATTTAGGATCTGTAATGCATGAAAAGTCCCTCAGTCGTCCAGGTAGAATCCATGATAAAAGGAGAAGTTCAATTTGTCAACTGGACAAAGTTTGTTTGGTTGAAGATGTTTCGTCGCTCATCCGAGAGACTTCTTCAGTTCTGGTTCTAGTGCTGGTTAGTCCCTGTTTATATCTCGCTGCAGGGAGGAGCTCACTACCCTGAAATCCTTCTGAAACTATCTCAGCTAATTTGTATCTTTTGTTTCCCTGGCGTCTCGTTTAGCATCTCTATTTAGCCCTATTAGGAGCTCACTGCTCTGAAATAGCTCTGAAACTATCCCCTCATTTGTTCCTTTTGTTATTCGAATATTTAGCATCTCTATTCAGACTACAGACCGTCTCCACCGTTCTGTCCCTGACTCGTCTGCCCTAATGTTTTTTTCCCGTCTGTTATGACTTGGTTTAAGAATCAAATTATAAATGGACATAACTTGATTCCAGTGTAGTGAGCTCCTCCCTGCAGCTAGATATAAACAGGGTCTAACCAGCACTAGAACCAGAACTGAAGAAGTCTCTCGGATGAGCGACGAAACGTCTTCAACCAAACAAACTTTGTCCAGTTGACAAATTGAACTTCTCCTTTTCTCTAGGATCTGTAATGGAAAAAAAATATTACATCATAATTCAAAGGATCTATTTTAACTCCAGGTTTTTGCTGCATTGAAGTTTGCGTGTAGATCATTTCAACATGCTGTACTTTCCATCAAACAAGCTATTATTTATGTGGATGATTTAACGTATAAATCTCTTATGAAGCAAATTGTCCCATGTTTTATCTTATTTTCTGATCTATCCAGAATGATTTGTTGTGTTGTGTTTTGTTGTGTTTTGTTTAACTGCATATTTAGACTGAGTTCTTTTCAATCTGAAAACACTCTTTCGCCTTGTGATGTCATGAGGTAATACAGGAAGTGCTCCACTGTGTTTTTAAACTCCACACACCTTCACTAGAATCATTTGGATAATTTCAGCTCTGGAATTACCCATTTCTACTGAACAAAAGATAAAAGGAGCTGTTAAAGGAAAAGTAACGTTTTTTACAATTTGAGCCTTATTTCGGTAATAAAACAAGTTGCAGTTTGGTGTCATATGGAGCATTTCCGGAGATGTTTTAGATTAGCGTTAGGCTAACGCCGTTAGCCTAGCGCGACTTATAGCCATAGCTCGGGGCATTCCCCGAGCATGTAATATGCCCCGTGCGGGCTCCAAATAACACAAACATTAGCACTTTTCAAATCATAGAAGCTCGATGTCTTTAGTCTATGATTTTGTTTGGTCAAAAGTGGCCTGTAATCCGAGATTTAGCCATAGTTTCGAGTAGATGAGGACGCCAGTGCGCATGTGCGGAGTGTGCTCTCAGCTCCCGGGACCCAAACATGGAACGCAAAGCTGTAAACTATGGCTAAATCTCGGATTACAGGCCACTTTTGCTTCAAACGAAATCGTAGACTAAAGACATCGAGCTTCTATGATTTGAAAAGTGCTAAAGTTTGTGTTATTTGGAGCCCGCACGGGGCATATTACATGCTCGGGGAATGCCCCGAGCTATGGCTATAAGTCGCGCTAGGCTAACGGCGTTAGCCTAACGCTAATCTAAAACATCTCCGGAAATGTTCCATATGACACCAAAGTGCTATGGGTGAGTAAAACAACTTGTTTTATTACCGAAATAAGGCTCAAATTGTAAAAAACGTTACTTTTCTTTTAACTTGAAAACTACCGCTTGATGACATCACAAGGTGGAACAGAGCATTTTGAGCATTGGAGATGTAGACAGACTAATAATAAAGAATTAACAAATGTGTATAAATGAAACATAACACAACTCCAGGTATGTTTTTGAGGAGATAACAACATTATAACATGAATTAAAGCTCACAAGACCCCATTTAGTGTAATAAAGGACCTTAAAAATGCTACAAGGACATTATCTCTAAGTAAAAAACGTCATATATGATCAATGTGGCTTGTGATGTGTTTTGATTAAGAATTAATTAACCCATAAATCATCATAACCTGGACTTACCCATAGCCACACTTTAAAGGTATTTCAGGTTACAGTGTTATTCGTTTTGATAATAACACAGGAAGAGCAGCTTTTACAATAATTGTTCTTTTTACTTCCTTGTTCGATTGTGATTGGAGCCTGTTGAATTAGAAACAGGTTTGGTTTAATTCATGACAAAACTGATGTGCAGGGTGTGTCTGGCTTTGACTATATTGTTGCTTTTTTGATGTTGGGTGCATACCTGACACGAGTTCCCACGCACGCTTTAAATCAACACACTGTCGAAACTCAGTGATGGATTGTCCTGATAAGATTAACAAGAATTATATTTAAATTAGGGCTGTCAAACGATTAATTTTCTTGATCGTAACTAATCTCAGAAATTTCATAGTTAATCGCGATTAATCGTGATTTATTTTGCATGTTTAAAATTGATATCTTGCAGTAAGACCGTTCGAATCTAAAGTTAAACTCACAATGCAAAGTATTTCTCACCATTTTTTTTTTTTCAAAAAAGTGCAGAGAAAGGAAAAAGTAACAATGAACCAGTAATAGTGCTTACTTTGAGAAATTGTAAATAAATGATTGAAGCCCGCTCGAGCTGCCTACGGATGCGTAGAAGGAACAAAATACTAGCAAACTCAAAATAGCTCGTTTAACCGACAATGAGTTTAATTAATACAACCAAATGAGCTGCATATGGATGGTAGAATTGCGGAAAATGCTGGCAAACTCTGATTGATTGATCGCGATTAAAAAAATTGTTCGCGATCATAACTTACATTAATCTAATTGCGATTAACGCGTTAATATTCCCAGCCCTAATTTAAATTATTTATTATTACTATTATATTTGTTTTTTTTTAGTCCTGTTTTACACATAAACAATGGATTCTTGCAAGCTTTAAGCCATGTTAGAATGTTGTTACCTCCACAAAAACAGACCTGGAGTTGTTTTTTGTTTCATTTCAGTTTGAGTACTCCTTTATTATTAGTCTGTTTGCATGTCAGAAGTTCAAAATGCTCCTTTTTGAACTACCTTTTTACCTTTTGTTCAGTAGATAGGCAATTCCAGGTCTGAAATTCTCCATATATAATTCTAGTGAAGGTGTATAGAATTTAACAAAGCACACTATGTAATACAAACAATATTCTAGCCCAGGGACCCCCAAACAGATGACGAACTGGGCCAGGGACCCCCTACTATATATAGTGGTACCTCACCTTACGAATGACCCAACAAATGAAAATTTCAAGTTACGAAACGCCTTCACGGTAAATTTTGGTCTCTAGATACGAATGAAATTTCAAGTTATGAAACGCGAAATCTCAAAAATTCAAATAATGCGCACTCAGCCACACATATTATACACTTTTCTCAGACTGGATTTAAACTTTTCTCACATTTGTCTCTCGTTTAAACACTCAAACTTTCATAGATTTTCAACAAAATTATTAATAGTGAAGTGTGGGGGGAAGGGGGAGCCTCAGCTGTGACTCGAAACGATACCAGGAAATAGACCCACGCACGGCGCTTTAATCCTCCTGGTTTAGTCCTGGTTTAGTCCTGGTTTAGTCCTGGTTTAGTCCTGGTTTAGACCTTGGTCTAGACCTGGTTTAGACCTTGGTCTAGACCTGCTGTCAGCTCCGCGCCGGAACCAGGAAATAGACCCACGCGCGGCACTTTAATCCACCTGGTCTAGTCCTGGTTTAGTCCTGGTTTAGTCCTGGTTTAGTCCTGGTTTAGACCTTGGTCTAGACCTGGTTTAGACCTTGGTCTAGACCTGCTGTCAGCTCCGCGCTGGAACCAGGAAATAGACCCACGCGCGGCACTTTAATCCACCTGGTCTAGTCCTGGTTTAGTCCTGGTTTAGTCCTGGTTTAGACCTTGGTCTAGACCTGGTTTAGACCTTGGTCTAGACCTGCTGTCAGCGCCGCGCCGGGTCATGTGTGCTATCACACACGTGTCAGAGCGCACTCTTCTCCCCCCTCCTCCTTCCCCCCACACTTCACTATTAATAATTTTGTTGAAAATCTATGAAAGTTTGAATGTTTAAACGAGAGACAAATGTGAGAAAAGGACGCAGGACGCAGAACACAATGTTACACTAAAAAAAAGTTACACTATAAAAAAAAAAACTTGGATCGGGGCCTTGGAACGAATCAGGCTTTTTCCATTGAAATAGCTACTCAACTTACGAATTTTTCACGTTACGAAACCACTTCTGGAACGAATTAATTTCGTAAGGTGAGGTACCACTGTATACGGCATAGAATTGTGTTTTATATTAAATTGAGCTTAGTGTCATGTATAAACATTGCTACTCTGTTATGGTACATCCAATACAAGGAAATAATACACAGGTTAATACTGTATTTTACACTATAAAATATAAAATTATATTATTTTAAAGTGAAATCAAAAGATTTCGCGACCCCCCTGCAGTACCTCCGCGACCCCCCTAGGGGTCACGACCCCCCTGTTGAAGACCTCTGTTCTAGCCTATAAGTGATGGTCAAAATAAAAACAAAACCAAGACATTAGTTAATACTAAATACCTTTTTAGGTCAGTTGGAAGAGATCCTCACCCACTAACCCAGACGCTTGTGGGTTGTCAAATCAAATCAATTCAGATTGATTTGTAGAGCACATCAGCAACAATAGATTTGTGTTTGAAGGTTCTATATTACACAAAATTGACTCTTGTGAGCTTTAAGACATGCTAGAACGTTGTTACCTCCTCAAAAACAGACATGTTTCCTGTATTCCCACATGACATGACATCACAAGGTGGAACAGAGTGTTTTCAGTTTGAGAGAAGAACTCATCCTAAAAATATGCAGGGTGTGGTCACAGGAGGTCTTACTGGCCATACATTTATTTGACTATTTGAGTGGACACCTAGTGGAATAATGTAAAGTGATTTTATAAACACAAATATTTATCAGAACTTGGACTTTGTACTTTTAGACCTAACTATGTAATGTAATGTATCTATAGCAAATATTGACGCCATCTGTTTTTTTAACTGTCAGAGAATATAGAAATGTGTGAGGAAGCAGTGGTTTGACTGGAGAGGGAGTGCAGAGGATAAAGTGATCAGAAACACTCAGCGTCTCAAGATTCAGAAACAAATGAGTGAGTCACGAGTGCTCAGACAAACACTCACACACCAGGCTCAGTACAGGACATGATGTAAACCTCTCACAATGCTTATGCTCAAGTTTATTCAAATACCAATTGGTTTGTTTATTTGTTTATTTATCAGGGATATGCATATAAAAAGTTTGACCTACACAAAGATAGAAATATAAGATTACTGCATTAAAAATGCCTCACATTACGGTATTGGTGCGTTCACAAGCCAGTTCAAAATTGACACTGACCTAGGACTAAACCTTGGAGCTAAACTAGGACTCGATCAGGACTCGACCAAGACTAGACCAGGAGTAAACCAGGAGTAGACCAGAAATAATTCCAAACTGAACCTGAACTAGACCAGGACTAGACAAGGACAAGACATGTAACCCAAACACAACACTTAGAATGGAGTTTTATTTTTTTAATAACTATATTTATATTTAGCACTATATTTTTGCGTCACAGATTTAAAGCAACACTGTGTAACTTTCTGGAGTTGGCACATTACCTGTATGATTCCATGGAAATAGACATTTAAAACCATACTTTGTAATTTTCTCCCTGGAGTATGTTTTATTACACACTGTGGATTATTATAGCCAAATATGTATGCCACATGTTTGAATCCAGAAGGTAGGGCTGGGCGGTATACCGGTTCATACCGAGTACCAGTGTTTTTTGTTTTTTTTAATGATATGAATTTTTCATATACAGCAATACCAGTGAGTGTGTGTGTACAAAACATCAGGAACACAGAGTGGCAGAACGTCGTGCCGGGGACTGTTTTGCGGTGGCATGAGAGTGGTGGAAGTGGGCCTCCGCTGCTTTTTCGGCCGCTTTTCGGCCACTCCAAAGGCCGCAAAAGCTGCAGCCCTCAAACTACGGTACGGACAGAAGCCCCTACTGTCGCCCAGCTCCCAGACACGCTGCTAACTCTAATGCTAACAATATGCTCCACGCAAATTATGCACTAGGATCAATAACCCTCAAATTTGGAGATGTGTTGAGCGGTGAACAACATGGACGTTGCTGTTAGAAACAGAGGAACTTATACCGAAAAGAGGAGCCATGTCAGTTGTGTGGAAGTACTTCGGCTTTAAAAAAACTGGTGCTGATCAAACAACCGTGTTCTGTAAATGTTGTTGGGCTAAAGTTGTAGCCGCAGGATGGAACACAAGCAATTTGCTTCACCACCTCCATCACAAACATGTGAAGAATGCACGAAACTAAGATCTGCATCCTCTTCCATGTCTGCAGGGAAAGTTCAAGTTGGCACTGCGACACAAAACGCCACTCAGACGTCACTCAAAGACACGTTTGCTAAGGGGACTGCCTACGAGAAGAAAAGTAAATGGTGGAACGATATTATTTTATTAATGCTATTACTATCCACTTAGCCAAAGACATGGTACCACTTAGTACTGTGGAGAAAGGTGCTTCAAGGAGATGATTAAAGCACTGGATTCCAGATATGTTTTACCAATTTGAATTTACTGCAGTTATTCTCTAAATTATTAGGAAATGGGGTTAACACCTAGTCATGCATGAAAAATAAAATACTGTCTAATACTGTGACACCGAGATAATTCAGAAAAATACCGTGATATCAATTTTTGGTCATACCGCCCAGCTCTACCAGAAGGAACTAAAACGGAAACATATAGGGTGAAAAATCCTCCGTCCAAACTTGAGACGATCCAACCACAGATGCTAATTTGTATCACATGTCCCTCGATTGCAGAAGACATCTCCTCTCCAAAATTCTTGTAACATTCAGAATATACACTCAAAAAAATATAAACGCAACACTTGTGTTTTTGCTCCCATTTTTCATGAGATGGACTTAAAGATCTAAAATTCATTCCAGATACACAATATTACCATTTCTCTCAAACATTATTCACAAATCTGTCTAAATGTGTGATAGTGAGCACTTCTGCTTTGCTGAAATAATCCATCCCACCTCACAGGTGCGCCACATCAAGATGCTGATCTGACATCATGATTAGTGCACAGGTGTACCTTATACTGCCCACAATAAAAGGCCACCCTGAAATGTGCATTTTTTATTTATTTATTTTTTTGCTTTATTGGGAACCCCCTTTACCAGCTTCTGTGCGAACACTTGGCACAGTCAGCAGCACTGCTTCCTGAGAGCGTAAAGAATAATGTCCAGTTGCTCTTGGTTGAAGATATTCACACAGATATGAGGGGAGCAGGCGCTGAATACCCTTATAAGATGTTCCACAGAATGGCGTTGAGCCTATTTATTTTTCAAATACAATTAGTTGCTAAAAACTCTTGAAACGTGCATTCTAACAGGTTGGTTTCCTCTTCACCTCTGCCTGACTTGTAACTTAGCCTGGTGATATCCCCTTCTCGTCCATGAAGATAGAAAAGTTTAATGGCATATTGCGGAACATTTCAAACAAGCTGCGTGGAGACAAGAAGATGCTGTACCCTCTGCCAGAAAATGATGTGGTGCATCTGTAACCATGAAGTTGTAAAAAAAATACTCTTTATGTTCTGTTCATCATTACCCTATCTTGCATATTTCTCATATACTGTATTTCCTGTTTTACAAAGATTTGTCCATGACAGTGCTACGGTTGCTCATACACTGTTATTTACTGTAAATTAATTTATTCCCTTTTAGCAGTGAACAGGAGCTATATTTGTTCATGTTTGTCACATAGTCATCTCAGTGCGTCGGCTGGCTGCACACTCTAAAATAACTATTGTTCTACATTGACAGCAGCAGTAATGGCCTTCAGGAATCACAGCTAGAAATAAAGCATTACCTAACTCCAAACACATGGTCCAGGACGTTCTCTTTGTTTCATTTATTTATTTTATTTTTTTGGTTTTGCTTAGATTTTTTTCTTCTGCATATTTTTGTTCTATTTTATACGATAAATTTATTAAAACGCTCACTTAAGAAATATTTGTTGACTTGACCAGGACTCAACCAGGACTAGACCAGGACTAAACCAAGACTACACCAGGACTACACCAGGACTAAACCAGGACTAAACCAGGACTAAACCAGGACGCAACCAGGATTCGACCAGGATTAGACCAGAACTAAGCATGGAAACAACCAGAACAACCAGAACCAGGAATAAATCCAAACTGAACCTGGACTAGACCTGGACTAGATCAGGACTCGACCAGGGCTTGGCAAGGACTCAACAAGGTCCTGACTAGACCAGGATTCTACAGCGGGACTAGAGCAGTGCTAGACCTGGACTCAAGGACTAAACCAGGATTCAACCAGGACTAGACCATGACTAGACCAGGATTCAACCGGGACTAGACTAGGGATAGACCTGAACTCAAGGAGTAAACCAGTAGTAGACCAGGACTCAACCTCAACTAGACTGGGATGAGACCTGAACTAGAAGTCTTCCTCTGGACTTAAAGGAAAAGTAACGTTTTTTTTACAATCTGAGCCTTCTTTCGGCAATAAAACAAGTAGTTTTACTCACCCATAACAGTTTGGTGTTAATTGGAGTGGTATCGCAGAAGTTATGTTGGAGCCGTTCTGTTCTACTAAGGATCCCGTATCCATTAACATGGTGCTTGTATCATATGCTCGGGGCATTACTTTGCGCTCTCCAAATAACACAAACTTTAGCACTTTTCAAATCACAGAAGATCGCTGTGTCAGGGTAGACTTTTAGTGGATTCCAAAACGGCCTGAAACCCGATATCCAGCTATAGTTTCATTTGATGACGTCATCAGAGAGGACAGTGTGCATGCGTGAACTCAGCTGTTTTGTAAACACCGCTAGTCCGAAAGAAGCTAACACCGCTCTGAACTTTACTTTTCTGTTGCGATATCGGGTTTCAGGCCGTTTTGGAATCTACTAAAAGTCTACCCTGACACAGCGATCTTCTGTGATTTGAAAAGTGCTAAAGTTTGTGTTATTTAGACACCGCAAATCAGTGCCCCGAGCACTCACGCTAACGGATACGGGATCATTAGTAGAACAGAACGGCTCAACATAAGTTCTGCGATACTGCTCCAATTGACACCAAACTGCTATGGGTGAGTAAAACTACTTGTTTTATTGCCGAAAGAAGGCTCAGATTGTAAAAAAACGTTAATTTTCCTTTAAGTGTGCTCAGACCAGGGCCAGTATAAACTCACCCTATAATGTGAATACTCTTTTGTAAGGAGTTCAGTAACATTGGTTGATAAAAATGACATGTATAATTTACCTGTGAAATCCCTCAGTCGTCCAAGTAGGCAAAGAAACCAGAGTAAAACATGCTTAGTATAGTAAAATAAAATGATTACTGGTGCCCACAGTGAAATCTCATGTTGAACCAGCCTTAAGGGACACAGTGTACTTAAATGTGCAGTGCTCTGCTGTTATTTGAGCTCAGATTTGGTGCTTGTTGGTTTTGGGATCTCCGCTTCTCTCACAACCTGTTGAGATGTCTATCAAAGTGTATTTAAAGACTGAACACATGACTGAAATTCACTAGACCACACACAGCCGCTGCGGCCTCTGTTTTTACTGGGATTAGAGTGATTACGTCAGAGTTTTGTGAGGAATTAACTATTAATTTGAGATCTGTGGGTCTCAAACTGTAGTGCAGGTACTCCAGACTCTTCAGTTTAATTCAAGGTGCATTGTTTAACTTTTCCGGTAGAGGGCCTGTCAAATGCTTTTCTCCATGGAGAGTTATTGCTTTGGAATGTTTCACAGTATGGCATTAAACCTTTCTATCTTCGCGGAGACCAAATCTGACCAAGTTACAGGTCAGATCTGTGGAGAGTCAACCCCGCTTTCTAGGTATTTTTGAGCTATAAAACCACTGTAATTGAAGGAATGTGAAGTAGAGCTGTTTAATGTCACACTGTGGAACATTTGTGTCCAACCGCAGGAAAACCAATACCAAGTCGTCCCGGAGGCGTTTTGAGTTCTGAAAGTACAGGTTCTAAGCTTTCCAATGATGTCTTATACATGTGAAAATCTGACCATATTTGAAAGCATGGGCAGCATATTTCGAAAGCCCTGAAAAAAGCTCGTGAACTTTCCTCTCTTCATCCCTCCTTGCCTAATTTGCATGACATTAAGCTAAGCCCTCCCCCATCATGCCTATCACTGTGGTGTGGGGTTTCGTTCAATAATTTAATAATACACAGGACAATATGTTAAGTCAAAGTCAACATATATTTATTAACATGGAACACCCATCATCTCAGATAGTCATCTCACATAGTCATCTCAGTGCGTCGGCTGGCTGCACACTCTAAAATAACTATTGTTCTACATTGACAGCAGCAGTAATGGCCTTCAGGAATCACAGCTAGAAATAAAGCATTACCTAACTCCAAACACATGGTCCAGGACGTTCTCTTTGTTTCATTTAGTTTTTTTTTTTTTTGGTTTTGCTTAGATTTTTTTCTTCTGCATATTTTTGTTCTATTTTATACGATAAATTTATTAAAACGCTCACTTAAGAAATATTTGTTGACTTGACCAGGACTCAACCAGGACTAGACCAGGACTAAACCAAGACTTTTGTGTCCAACCGCAGGAAAACCAATACCAAGTCGTCCCGGAGGCGTTTTGAGTTCTGAAAGTACAGGTTCTAAGCTTTCCAATGATGTCTTATACATGTGAAAATCTGACCATATTTGAAAGCATGGGCAGCATATTTTCGAAAGCCCTGAAAAAAGCTCGTGAACTTTCCTCTCTTCATCCCTCCTTGCCTAATTTGCATGACATTAAGCTAAGCCCTCCCCCATCATGCCTATCACTGTGGTGTGGGGTTTCATTCAATAATTTAATAATACACAGGACAATATGTTAAGTCAAAGTTTACTACAAAATTTACTTATAGTCAGGAAGCACTAATAGCATAGCAAAGTAACCAATATAATAATAATTTAAAAAAGTAATAAAATATGTAATAAAATACTAAGGTACATGTATTTAAGGAGTATTTCACAGGAGGTAATACTGCTCAAATGAATTTCGTATTGCACGGGCGGTGCGAGTGAGTTTTTTTTCGGGGGAGCGGGTGAGGGGTTCGCTGAAAAGGATGCGGTGCCTGCATAACTAACTCTTATGAGCCACGCAGACCGATTTTCTGGGAACAGAAGCGCTGTGACCAGTGGCTAGAGTTTTGAAATGCTTAACAAAATTTCAGCGTGAGAAATACCATGTGTAGCATGTGAGCGTGTGAACTCGTTGAAATGCGTGTGTCACACTCTCAAAGCGTGAGACTTGAGAGCGCTGAACATAGCATGAATAAAATGGTGGTATACAATAATATAGACTATACTTTACAGCTGATGTCATCAACATTTCCTGGGAGTGTGATTAGGGTGACCACCGGCGGCATGAAACAGGAAAGGAGGACATTTGTGTCCAAAAAGGAGGACAAAGGCCCTAAAGTGAGGACACCTTGTTTTTTTGTTTGTTTTTTTTTCCCTCAGGGAAGGGGAACGGTCAAGAAAAACAACTTATGAATAATGTATGAAGTCAACATATATTTATTAACATGGAACACCCATCAAAAAGAAAAATGTGGCAAATTATGGTCAAGATGATATGAACAAAAAACAATATCATCACTAATTCACTGAAAAAACACAGTCTTTGCCATGCCATCATATGCCATGGCAAAGAAGAAAAGGCAGAACTAGTAGTTCTGCATTTCACTTTTAAGAGGTAAGATCTCGCTACCTGGATTTGTGTAATTCACACAAAATCCCCAAAATATTATTTGCAATTATGAAAGCCGTAATGTAAATATTGTAACGTATTTTAACTGTCTACATTGAGAGGAAACGTAAGCGAAACCTGTTACGCATGGCACTAAAGAAAACTACATTTTAAGGGACGTAATAAGGCGATGAAGATGGAAGGAGCCAAGTTGCAGCTCAAAGAGCGGCTGATAGCGCAGATAGAGAGCGGACAATACGAGGGGCTGTATCAGCATCGCAAATGTTTGCATACGACACAACATCGCAGAGTAGCAAGTGTAAATAATGGGTGGGGATTTATGACGATTTATGCAACGGTGGCCGACGAGGGTCCGAAAGGAGGACAAAATGTAACAGACAGCTCTAAAACCGGACTGTCCGGACGAAATCCGGACGAATGGTCACCCTAAGTGTGATGTTAACTGTAGGCTCTGCTCTGTCTGAGGCTTTATTAGACTTACATCTGTGCTTTATTTCAACACAATCTGCACAATCTGATCGGAAAGAACTGACTTAGCTGGAACTACAACAGGTGAGATTATTTGTGCTGTTAAACAAGTCTCTCACACATAAAATTACAGTCACAAGCTAGCATTAGCCAACAGTCACCCACAGCATTCGGCTCCAGTCAAATGAAGCTCATTGAGGCTGGAAGCTATAGAAGCACATGTGGAGCTAGTTCCATATTAGGAATAGGAATTTATTTATGGACAAAATAGTGAAATAAAAACCCCAGCATCATGTAGAGTGGGTTAATATAAACATTTTAAGATGAAAATGAGGCTCACAGCAGCACTTACAGAGAGAGGGGTGACGTTTTCTCAATGCAAACTGAATTAGTATTAAAGGAGAATTAACGTTTTTTACAATCTGAGCCTTATTTCCGTAATAAAACAAGTTGTTTTACTCACCCATAGCACTTTGGTGTCATATGGAGCACTTCCAGAGATGTTTTAGATTAGCGATAGCCGTAATGCGAGTTCTGTAATATATGCCCCGAGCGGTCTCCAAATAACACAAACTTTAGCACTTTTCAAATCATAGAAGCTCAATGTCTTAGTCTACACTTTCGTTTGAGTCAAAAGTGGCCTGTAATCTGAGATTTATTCATAATTTACAGCTTTGCGTTTCATGTTTGGGTCCCGGGAGCTGAGAATGAAATAAACTGTGACTCCGCACATGCACACTGGGCTCCTCATCTACTCGAAACTATGGATAAATCTCGGATTACAGGCCACTTTTGACTCAAACGAAAGTGTAGACTAAGACATCGAGCTTCTATGATTTGAAAAGTGCTAAAGTTTGTGTTATTTGGAGACCGCAAACATGTGCCCCGAGAACTCACATTACGGAGATCGCTAAACTAAAACATCTCTGGAAGTGCTCCATATGACACCAAAGTGCTATGGGTGAGTAAAACAACTTGTTTTATTACCGAAATAAGGCTCAGATTGTAAAAAACGTTAATTCTCCTTTAATTTATTATTATTTATTTATTATATATTTATTTATGAAACAGGGACAATGCACAAGCTACATTAACCTTAACAGGGGAGGGATGAAGAGTCCCTCAGTCGTCCAGGTAGAATCCAGGATAAAAGGAGAAATTCAATTTGCCAACTGGACAAAGTTTGTTTGGTCGAAAACGTTTCGCCGCAGAAATGGGGGAGTTAGACATAACTTGTCTCCCATTTATAATTCGACAAAGAAACATTAGGGCAGACAAGCCAAGGCAGAGGGGTGGAGAGGGTCGTTAAGCTTGAATAGGGAGGCTAAACTAGACGCCAGAGAAATTTGAAAAACAAAGAGACAGATTAGTTGAGATAGTTTCAGAGCTATTTCAGTGTAGGGAGCTCCTCCCTGCAGCTAGATATAAACAGGGTTTAACCAGCACCAGCTCGGCTGAGCGGAGAAACGTTTTCGACCAAACAGTTCATTCATTCATTCATTCATTTCCTTCCGCTTTTCCATTTTCTGGGTCGGCAGTCCAAGCAGTGTTCTGCTGCCCAGAACACAATGCACCAGCCCCCATGAATCCTTCCGCGGGTGGAAGGATTACGGCTCACGTCACAACAGGCCTTGATGTATCTTCTGCCATGGGGGCTACCAGTGTCCACAGACACTGGGGGCGAGGTGGGGTTAAGTGTCTTGCCCAAGGACACAACGGCAGCGCTCATCTGTGGGAGCTGGGATCATATGCGGTCAACCCGTCAAGAGCGGGATTTGAACCGCCAACCCCTGGATCACGAGACATATGCTCTACCAACTGAGCTACTGCCGCCCCACTTTGTCAAATGACAAATTGAATTTCTCCTTTTATCTTAACAGGAGAGATGCATCGTGCCAGGATGTAGCACCAGAGCTAATTTCCACCTGTAGTCTCTGGTACATGTGCAAATGGTCGATGGAGCCAGAAGAACGTCCATGCTCACTTTCTATTTGGAATGCAGAGGCTAGTGGGTTAGCAATGTCTATTTACATATGCAGTCTAAGGTTCTCTGTCAGTCTTGGTTCAGTTATATTACACAAAAAGACTCTCGCTTTAAGTCATGTTAAATGTTGTTATCTCTTCAAAAACATACGTGGAGTTGTGTTTTGTTTATGCATGGTTGAATAATCCTTTATTATCATTATTATTCAAAATGCTCTGTTCCACCTTGTGATGTCATGAAGCAGTAGTTTACAAGTGAACAGCTCCTTTTACCTTCATTTGAGATTAGCTGAAATTATCCAAATGGTTCTAGTGAAGGTTTATGGAGTTTAAAAACACAGTGGAGCCCTTCCTGTATTACCGTATGACATCACAAGGTGGAACAGAGTGTTGCAGGGTTTGTGCGTTAAACATGTGTGAATGAAACAAAACACAACTGCAGGTCTGTTTGTGATGTGGAAACAACTTTAGAACATAGATCAGAATAGTGTCATAATACGGGCCCTTTAATGCCATACTGGGAAACTTTTCCTGCAGTATTATTAGCTAGTTTTAGTTATGAGAATAGAAATAGACTCAGGCGTGTTTTTCTCTGATGCAGTATATTCTTTTTATATATAATTTTAGTTGCATTGTTAGAAAATAAAGACGTGGATACAGATTAGAGGAAGAGTTCAGGTGCAGGACGAGATGTACCGCTTTCATGCAGGTTAATTGTGCGTCTGTGTGAATTTTGATTGACAGGTGAACAATAGAAATGTCGTCTGGGAGCCTGTTGAACTTGGCTACTAGTTCCTCCAGAAACACACCTCCAGCATTGTGTCGACGCTTTTAAGAACCTCATTTAGCCTCTTTTCACTCTTGCTGGGACTTGCTATAAATCTGATGTAAAAATCTATGAAATTACCTGTAGATATTTTGCTTTGAAATCACGCCAGGGGTGTTCTACCTGTATGTGTATTGGTGGAATGTTCACCAGTTGCCATGGAGGCTCAATGAACGCATTAGCAAACACTGCAAAAAAATTATTTAAAGGTCCCATGGCATGAAATTTTCACTTTCTGAGGTTTTTGAACGTTAATGTGAGCTCCTCTACCCTGGTTAGTCCCCCCCCATGGTTAAAAGTTGCGAAATGTGTAAACTGAGCATTTGCGATCCTTTTCTGCGTTTGAAAAAAAGACAGCTCAAACGGACGATTCTGAACAAGGAAACTATGTGACGTCACATTGAAGAAAAAAATGCAAATGCAGTTCCACCTCCCGTCTGTGTTTCTACCCACACTCTCTGTAAATCACGCCCAGAGAGTTTGGACTGCAAATGAGCTACGCAATGCGAGATGCATTTTTTTATTTGCCTGGAGGCTGGGATGTCCTTTATCCGAGCCTCCAAACCTCTGAAACAGCAGTGGTTTAATTTTATTTTCTGTGGAAATGTGTTTATTTTTCAATGGAACGCTTCTCATCTCTTCCTCTGCGCATAAACGCGGAAGTGGAGCCAGCGCACATCGCACCGCTAAAGAGGAAAGAGCGGAGAGTGTGGCCACGCCCCTACCCGCTGCTCTGGCCTATCTCTGTCCTTCTCATTTGCATTCAAGCAACAACGCCCATAATGGAGTGTTCCAGAGAGATATTTATGACTCTGTCTGTGTTCATGGGGCTTTCTCATGCACTGAGTCTTGATTTTGAAGAAGGATTCATTTACAGTATTAGGGAACCATTAAGGAGCCATATAAAAGCATCAAGAAGTACCATGTCATGGGATCTTTACGATCATCTGAAAACTCATGAAAAAATACAAGATGGAATGGCATATATAATAAATTGCACATTTTCATTAGTCTGTGATCGGTCGGAGCATTTATGGTTTAAATAGGAGTTTAATTTTCAACAAAAAGGGGAGAGTGACTAACTGAAAAACTTTATGGTCCTACAGTGTTGAAATGAAACTCAGCTTAAAGTCTAAGAAGCCTCAGACAGAGCAGTGCATACAGTTATTGTAACAACCCCAAGAAATGTTGATGACATCAGCTGCAAAGTATCAGTATTGTACATCTATTCAAATCAACCAAATTGGACTTTTTGATTGAGCTTTGGCTCTTTTTTAGGTCATCAGTCTTGAGTATGTATTGAGTCTATATTCATTGAGCTCAACTTCTTGTCACGGGGGCCATTTTGAGGACTTTTGACCATTCAAAAGCTAGAATATTCTGTTTTGAATTGGTATTTGCTATGCCTATGACAACTGCGCAACTATTTAAGCACATTAAGTAATTAGTAGGAAAATGTATTTTAATTCATCCTAAGCAAAAAACAATAACTATAACATTGGTTGTATACACTTTAGATTGTCAAAGATTTGACAATTTCATACACATATAGGCCAAGTGGGTGAAGTGTCTTGCTCAGATACACAGCAACCATAAGCAGTGCTTGTAGCTGAGATTGGCGGGTGCTAATTTTACAGAGGAGCTGGCAGATTGTGCTAGCTTTGTTAGCTCTTGTGCACATTTACAGTGGAGCCGTGTGTTCTGTTTGTTGAATAGACTTTCAGAGCAGCTCATTCCAGGAAGGATTACTTTGAGAATTGTAATTCTCAAAGACGATTAGCAGCTCTAGTTTCACATTCTTTCGTACATTCACTAACACGGGTGGGTTTAAAGAGGCCTTACATTACACAATCAGCCTGAAATCTTATGTATATAGTGAGATTACGATTGTGGGATTCAGGCCGTATGCTGAAGACCACCATTTTGTCAAACCTACATACCAGTTTTGACCCACTAAACTTAAACCGCTGTGCCAATATTTTTTAAAGGTGCATTGTGTAACTTTTCTAGTGAAGGGTCCACCACATGTTTTTCTGCATTTGCACTGTCAAGTCTTTTCCTTGAACGTTTCGCAGTATAGCATCAAACCATTTTTATCTTCATGGAGACCAAACCAGTCCAAGTCCTTTAACTTTTCTTGTGTGTGTGTGTGTGTGTGTGTGTGTGTGGGGGGGGGGGGGTATGGCACGGTATGGCATTAAACTTAGCAGACGATGCCCCCAGGCTAAGTCAAATCACAGGTTAGATCTGTGTAGAGGCAAGCCCACTCACAGTAAGTTTAGATGTTTTTTCAAGGTATATCTCTGTCATGAAATGAAAGCACCTGTAATTAAATAAAATGTATTTAATAAAATGTATTTAATTACAGGTGTTTTCATTTCATGAATGAAAGCAACTATAATTAAATAAAATGTATTTAATAACAGGTGTTTTCATTTCATGAATGAAAACACCTGTAATTAAATAAAAAATAATTTAATTACAGGTGTTTTCATTTCATGTGTGTATGTATCTTGCATTTAATGCAAGATACATACACTAAGTTTAATGCCAAACTGTGGAACATTCCAGGCAAAGTGGAACATGCCCAGAAGAGTTGCATAATGTTCCTTTCAATAATAATAAAACTACCACAGTTCTGCATATTTGTGATACATCTCCTCCTCAGTGTGTTGGTCCAGTCTTGACAAAGGCACATTCACATGTGTTCTAACAATAATTCCTCAGATGCTTCTCTCTATAATTATCTCTACACACTTCACAGGAATTCAACTATTTAAAGCCGCATTGTGCAGCTTTTCTGGTGGAGGTCTGTCACCTTCTTGTCTCCATGGAGATGTTATTGCTTTGCCTGGTATGACATCAAACACATCTATCTAGCATTTACTCATTACGGGTGTCTCTATTGCTCAGACATACAATCATTCTGTGAATAGAGTTGCCTCTCCACAGATCTGACCTGTAATGTAGCCTATAGTTTTCTCCCTTGAGATAGATAGCTTTAACCTATATACTGTGGGACATTCTAGACAAAGCAATAACATCTCCATAGAGACAGTTGATGGCAAACTAGATTCTTCAGAGCGGATAAGAATTTGACGTCACTAGGCGTCACGTGGCCATGCTGGGCCAATAGAGTAGCTGAATCTTGTCAACAAACCGGTGTCATGGCCACCTCCATGTTATTGTTTACGTTACGGATACAGAGGATTTCTCCCCAAAAAACCTCCTGAAGTAGGTCAAAAGGATTCTAAACAGTGCTTTATTCATAGCACGAAGAACATTGATGCAAATAAACAATAAGGTGAACATTTTTATGTTGTCATTTCGATAAATAAAAGGATATAATCATAATTCAATGACCAGGACTATTCATATTCATTTGTTCATTTATTGACTCCTAACTATACACACAGACCAGACATACTGTAAAAACAAATGCATGAAACACATATCTCACTCCTAGCTGTCATGAGGAGCGGACACACTTTTCTCTTCCTCCCTTATCTTTGCTCTGTGTGATGTTTTATTTCTCTCGTCTCATCTTTTTTCTCCTGTTGGAACAGATTTTTCAAATCCTAAATCATGAATTGGATAAAGCTGGTCCCTACGCTTTTTTTCACGGAGGAGCGCCAGTCCGGAGAGCCGGTCAGTCCTAAGGGAACGTGCTGCCTGATACACGAAGGACGTGTCGTGTGCCTGGCACCGCTGTTACCGGAGGACACGGAGCGATTCACTTTGGAATCTTGATGGTAGGACATCTGGATTGGCCGGGGGGATGTTTTCTGACCCATCATTAATTGGAGCCGAGCGAATAAAAAGAGCCCTGATCCACCGGACAGTACGGGGGGAACTCGGGGGGGAGGGGGCAACATCAGAAGGGAAAACACAGACACTGTTTCATCCATCTGTGGGATCCTCCTGGCCCTAGATAACATCGTGGATAAATGGATTTGGAACTGTGAGGAACAGCGGCTCAGTCCGTATTCATTATCATACATGCCAGGGGGAGGATTGCAAGTCGCACAGACCTGCAGGAAGTGGGGACCTGACAAAAAACAGGGTTCTAGCAAATTGTCTGTTTGCCTGGGTTCTAAAATTTATCAATTATGTTAAATTCCCCTTTTGTAATCAATTCTCTTGGAAAATGTGATCCAACTGAACTGGACTTTGTTTTGACTGCATCTTCTGCGCAAACATGTCCAAGGCCAACAGCTGTGGCGGCCTTATCTCACAGCACTCTACAAAACAAAACATTCCATTCGACTCACACACATGGAAAAATGTGGAAACTGAGCATTTGCGATCCTTTTCTGCGTTTGAAAAAAAGACAGCCCAAACAGGCGATTCTGAACAAGGGAACTTTCTGACGTCACACTCGCGGAAAGGTCAATTAGGTGTCACAGGAGTACCATCAAAAGCACAGGGTAAAGGTGGCTTCATTACAATTGTGGCCTTGCAATTACCTGTAGTTTGAAGCATCAAGATCTTCACTTATCTTCGCCAGTTCTACGAAGGCCTTCCTCAGCTGTCCCATTCTCAGCACCTCCTGGAGCCTTTGACGGATGACCCTCTCACAAAAGACGTCAAATGTTAGCTCATTCCTAAAAAAAAAGATTCATAAGAACATAAATGAATGTTGTGATTGTGTTCACATACAAAAGAAATAACGTTGTACTGTATGTTCATTTATGTAAAGATAGCATATGACATACTGTTCTTTCTCTGGTCTGACAGGTTTTTGTCTTTGATATGTATAAGAATGCCATGGTCATCCTTCAACTCAGCAGATTATACATACATACCCTGGCAAAATGTTTTGTTTCTTGGCTATTTCTCAGAGAAAATGAATGATAACCCAAAATATTTTCTTTCACTCTTGGATAGTGATTGGCCAAAGTCATTTATTGTGCAACATCCGTGTTTACTCTTTTTTAAACCACAATGACAACAGAAACTATCCAAATCATCTATCCAATTTGGCTACGAATCGATAGGTATTCCATCGTGTGAGTGTAAAATCCAGAATTTTTCCATGCTTCACAGACGCAATGTGCATATAGCAGTGTTTACATCCTGAAAATGTAGTCTTTTTTGGTGAGTTTTCCTCTTCATCGGTACTGCTATGACTCTCGCGTAGCTGCCATGCGTCTGTGTTTATCAAATGCAACAACCGTATTGGTATAGCCGGATCACGTGCAGACTGTGGCACCACGCGCCATCCAAAATATTACTACGCCCTGAAGAAACTAGTTCTTTATAAAATGCCTCGGCATGAAAAATTTACTGGACTTTGTGACGAGAACTTTTTGCTGTAAGCTTAACATAACTCTTTCATTTTTATGATTTGGAGATTGTGTAGTTCGGAGACGGCGGAGCGGAATTCAATTTCTAAAAGACTTTTCGTGGCTCACCTTGCGGCCTATATACTATGACCTACTGCACCCTAGAACCCGCTACTGCCCATCCACATTCGAAAACTATTCACGGTATTGTAAACCATTAGCTCGATCTGCCAGACACACTGGTTTTTGAACAGGAAAAAAACTTTGCCCAGGTACCAGGGGCAGTACACGAAATCATGATTTAATCAACGCTAAAGGTATATTAAATAGTTTTGGAAATGCTATTTTGTAAACATTATTGCAATTTTGTCTTAGATTGTCAATCAACATATATTTCTTACATTGTGTATACTTCTATATTGTATTGTTCTATATTAGACTTGGAATTATATTGATCCACAAGGAATATTATTTGGAAACACACAAATATAAATAGTAATAATACATTCAAAATAAGTAGCAAAAATAGTAGATAAGAGAATAGGGATGAATAAAGCTAAATTATATAAATGTATATGTGCAAGTAAAAGTAATATATAGTAATACAAATATATGTCCGCTGTATGCAAGAGGTCGTAAGGAGAAAACAGTGCAAAGATTAAATAATTGTATTGTTTGTTATAGAAAGAAAATGGACTGAAACCAGTGTTGGAAAGTCAAATAATGTTACCTAAAAGTAGCATGACCCAACCTTTCTTATACACTAGTAAAAAGGATATATAAATTAAATAAGTTATAGTTATAAAAGTGTAGTTTGATCCTTGGTTCATGTCTGAAGTTATGTTTTGATAAAAGTGTGCTGTGGTTGTGCTCCACCCTGGACTAAACCAGTTTTGGTGACTTGGCCTGGTTTTCTCATGTTAACAAACAACATCACAAACTCTTATTTCCCTAACGATGGTAACTGCTTTATTCACTTACACTCAAGTTACAAGTGACATGCATGTGATATATCTGTATTTACATAAATAGAGGGATGACTTATGTACAACCTACTACAAATACTATGGTTTTAATCCTCTACTACTGCTAAAATGGATTTGTTTAAATACATTCCTCAGGTAAAAGTACATCTGGTATTTAAAAGACCTACCTGAAGTTGTTTTGTTTCATTCACATGTTTGAGTAGCCCTTTATTATTAGTCTGTCTACTGTACATCTCTAAAAGCTCAAAATGTGCTGCTCCACCTCGTTGATGTCATGAAGTGGTAGTTTTCAGCTACCTTTTACCTTTAGTTCAGTGGAGAGTGTCAATTCCAGGGATAAAATCATCCAAATGATTCTAGTGAGGGTGTATGTTGACCTTAAAGGAAAATTAACGTTTTTTTACAATCTGAGCCTTCTTTCGGCAATAAAACAAGTAGTTTTACTCACCCATAGCAGTTTGGTGTCAATTGGAGCAGTATCGCAGAACTTATGTTGAGCCGTTCTGTTCTACCAATGATCCCGTATCCGTTAGCGTGAGTGCTCGGGGCATTACTTTGCGGTCTCCAAATAACACAAACTTTAGCACTTTTCAAATTACAGAAGATCGCTGTGTCAGGGTAGACTTTTAGTAGATTCCAAAACGGCCTGAAACCCGATATCGCAACAGAAAAGTAAAGTTCAGAGCGGTGTTAGCTTCTTTCGGACTAGCGGTGTTTACAAAACAGCTGAGTTCACGCATGCGCACTGTCCTCTCTGATGACGTCATCAAATGAAACTATAGCTGCATATCGGGTTTCAGGCCGTTTTGGAATCCACTAAAAGTCTACCCTGACACAGCGATCTTCTGTGATTTCAAAAGTGCTAAAGTTTGTGTTATTTGGACACCGCAAAGTAATGCCCCGAGCACTCACGCTAACGGATACGGGATCATTAGTAGAACAGAACGGCTCAACATAAGTTCTGCGATACCACTCCAATTGACACCAAACTGCTATGGGTGAGTAAAACTACTTGTTTTATTGCCAAAAGAAGACTCAGATTGTAAAAAAACGTTAATTTTCCTTTAACAAGAATTGACCAAGGTATTGACAAGGAAACGTGAACAGGAGGAGAAACTATATCTTTCCTGAGGTGCAGGTCGAGGGACTAAAACCACAAAAAACTCTAATAATTTACAAAGCATCTCACTCTCAGGTTTCAGATTTTGTTTCTGCCTTATTGCCCTTGTCAGATTAATTTTCTTTGAACCAAAAGTTTTGCAAAAGAACGTTTCTGGTGGAGGGTCCGCCACCAGAAAAGAGATGTTATTGTTTTACCTGGAATGTTCCATGGTATGACATTAAACATACCCATCTTGCATTTATTCATTACAGGTGTTTATTGCTCAAAAATACAATAATTCCTTCTGTGAAAAGGGACGACTCTCCACAGATCTGAATTGTAAGTGTTTCTGTGTGTGCTCTTCTGTAGAGAGGGGAACCAGGCTTTTCGAGATGTCATGGAGACTTTGGAGAAACATCCCAGAGTCCGAGGTCTGTCCTTCACATCTTTTCTGATCCTGCCATTTCAGAGGATCACCAGGCTCAAACTCCTCGTACAGGTGTGAATACAAACTTATATTTTTATTAAAAATGCATTGCATAATTTTTCTGGTGGAGGGTCTGTCAAATGTTTTTCTACATGGAGATTTTTTTTTTTGGCTTTGTCTGGAATGTTTCACAGTATGGTATTAAACCTTTCTATCTACATGGAGACCAAACCAGACCAAGTTACAAGAGCTGTTTAATGTCATATTGTGGAACATTCCAGGCAGAGCAATGAGAAACAAACAGGTGACTTTACATAGTACAACTTCAACACCATCTTATTACAAATTTGCTAATAAGTGAATTATACGTGAGACTGAGACCTCTGAATATGGCTCGCAACAAGTTATATCTGTCATAACTGAAGATAAGATCAATTAAATATTTGTTTAATTATAACAGTGCTTTATACAAATTAAAGGGCCCATATTACGCTATTTTCTGCTCTATGTTCTAATGTTGTTTCCTCATCACAAACACACCTGGAGTTGTGCTTTGTTTCACTCACACATGTTTAACACTTTGTGTCTACAGATTTAGGCATTTATTGAGTTCTTCTCTCAAACAGAAAGCGCTCTTTCCCACCTTATGATGTCATGTGGTGATACAGGAAGTGCTTCACTGTGTTTTTAAACTCTATACAGCATCACTAGAATAATTTGGATAATTTCAGCTCAGGAATTGCCAATCACCATTGAACTAAAGGTAAAAGGAGCTGTTGAACTTGAAAACTCCCACTACATGACATCACAAGGTGGAAAAGAACATTTTGAGCTTTGGAGTGTGTGTGAATGAAACAAACACAACTCCAGATATATTTTTGCATAATACTGTATATGACCTTTAACTGATGCTGTTTTAATGTTATCAGTGTGGACCTTTAAAGGAGAATTAACGTTTTTTACAATCTGAGCCTTATTTCGGTAATAAAACAAGTTGTTTTACTCACCCATAGCACTTTGGTGTCATATGGAGCACTTCCAGAGATGTTTTAGATTAGCGATAGCCGTAGCGCGAGTTCTCTGGGCATATAATATGCCTGGAGCATGTAATATATGCCCCAAGCAGTCTCCAAATAACACAAACTTTAGCACTTTTCAAGTCATAGAAGCTCAATGTCTTAGTCTACACTTTCGTTTGAGTCAAAAGTGGCCTGTAATCCGAGATTTATCCATAGTTTCGAGTAGATGAGGACGCCAGTGCGCATGTGCGGAGTCACAGTTTATTTCACTCTCAGCTCTCGGGACCCAAACATGAAATGCAAAGCTGTAAATTATGGATAAATCTCAGATTACAGGCCACTTTTGACTCAAACGAAAGTGTAGACTAAGACATTGAGCTTCTATGATTTGAAAAGTGCTAAAGTTTGTGTTATTTGGAGACCGCTCGGGGCATATAATATATGCCCCGAGAACTCACGTTACGGATATCGCTAATCTAAAACATCTCTGGAAGTGCTCCATATGACACCAAAGTGCTATGGGTGAGTAAAACAACTCAGATTGTAAAAAACGTTAATTCTGTCTTAACTCACATTAACATTTTGTATTATCTGTACGTTCATTTTGCTAATCCGCAGAATTCAACCATCAACGCACACGCCACTTTCAAACTAGAGCCTCTGCTGCCCCCCTGTGGCACCTGGCATTCTCAGCAGTCTCCCATCCAAGTCCTAACCAGGCCAAACCCTGCTTATTTTACAAGATTATTTGAGAATGGGCATTCTCAAGTTGGCGCAGCCTTTTTGCTATAAATGTACTACAACCCATAGAACAGTAAAGTTTATTTATAGAACAGCAGACCCTAGACCCTAAAGTTAAGATTATAG
>JAVJIX010000067.1:2980000-3092500 GCA_036785185.1 Paratrypauchen microcephalus | reverse complement strand
ACCGATGACCTTGAAGACCAGGGGCAGCTCTTGGCCAATGTTTTCAACCTCCAACTGCTGGAAAACCAAGAGGAGCGGCTGGTCAACTACATGCTCAAGACCACCAGCATGTGAGTATCAAAACACGAGCTGTACACAAGGTGAACATGGGCTCCCGGACAGCAGTGTGAACAGTAAATAGTGACTCAGAAATACAGATTGAGAAAGCACATTATGAGTTACCTGAGCAGCCAGTCTGTGGAAGAACATTTGTTCAACTAGATTATGAATTTTAAATTCTGCTGAATGGAAAATTATGAATTATTTTTATTCTTAATTTTAGATGCTGAAATTTTAAGTCAACTTTTTAATAATAATAATAATAATAATAATAATAATAATAATAATAATAATAATAATAATAATAATAATACATTTTATTTATTAGGCGCCTCTCTGGACACTCAAGGTCTCCTTACAACAAATATAATATACATTATAGGCAGTTAAAAGCAGTTAAAAACAAACAGTTAAACATTTAAACAATAAAACTTTTAAAAACAGTAAAACATTTAAAACATTTTCAATATTATTCAAATGTATGTAACATATAATTCTCCCTACAACAGTGGTTCTTAACCTGGGTTCGATCAAACCCTAGGGGTTCGGTGAGTCGGTCTCAGGGGTTCGGTGGAGCCTCTGCCGCGGAGGTCAAGACACACCGACTCATCATGTCAATACGCGATGACATGCCCCGCTTGGCCGTCACTGGCTGCAGATGATCACGTGACATTGCTTGGCCAATCAGTGCTGCGAGGAATTTAGTGCACTCAGGAGTGGTCAGCGTGGGACTGTCATCGTAGTACGTCGTGTAATTTCTTTCTTAATATTTTAATCCATATTAACTATGTCGAGCAAAAAAAGAAAGTGGTCGGACGAATATGTACATTATGGATTCTCATGTATCATGGAACGGGATGGGAGTCAGCGTCCTATCTGCAGGATTTGCAATGCCAAGTTGAGCAACTCTAGCCTCACACTGGCAAAACTAAAGGAACACTTCGAGAAGCTGCATGGAGATGAGGAATACAAGAACACAATGCTTGCTGAATTGAAGCTGAAGAGAGCCAGATTTGATGATAAGGCCACTCTGCCTGCTCTTGGATTTGTACCCATTACCAAACCAATCCTCACAGCATCATACAAAGTTGCGTACCTGACCGCAAAGCAGGGCAAGCCACACACCATTGGTGAAACACTTGTAAAACCAGCTGCGTTAAAGATGGCGAATCTGATACTCGGAACAGCAGCCAAAGGTAAATTATCCCCCAAAAAAATCATATTTTATTTTACACTAAAGTAGGGTTCGGTGAATGTGCATATGAAACTGGTGGGGTTCGGTAGCTACAACAAGGTTAAGAACCACTGCCCTACAACTATTATGTAACAGATAATACTTCCTACAACTATATATAGCTGTGATTTGGTATTTTATATTTTATTACTTATTTTTATATTTTATTCTGATTTGTACATATACATTTATTATTATTTTTTATTTTTATAATTACGTCTCATTTGACGCCGCTCTTTTTTTGCTATTCCATCTATTTTTGGTTACGCTCTATATTATTTGATGAGTGTACCCAAATAATTTCCCATGTGGATCAGTAAAGTTTGTCTAAGTCTAAAATAAAAATGTCTTCTTTTAAATATTCAACACATACATTTTCAAGTGCTCAAATTCAACAGTGTAAAATTTGCTGTGAAAAATGTCACAGCAAAGATCCAAGATGCCAAGGCAGAAGCGGTCGATCCTGAGTGAGTGAGGAGGACACTGTTTCCTATTCAGAATAAAAATGATTCAAACATGTTTTATCAGAGTTACAAAATTCAAAGTGAGAAATTCAGTGGCGTTTAACACTGAAAATCGAATTAAACAAATTATCTTCCGTACCAGTCCCTTCTACATTCGGTTTGAATTCAGAAGGGACTGGAACCAGACCAGAGAGCGTGAAAAATCTCCATCCAGGCTGACGGTGTGTTTCCAGCTCCCACAGATGAATGCTGTTGTTGTGTCCTTGGGCATGACACTTAACCCACCTCGCCTCCAGTGTGTGCGTACACTGGTGTGTGAATGGGTGTGAACGGGTGAGTGGTTCCTTGATGTAAAATGCATTGGGCGACTTGAAGGTGGGAGTGGACTATTTAAATATATGACCATTTAATCCAGAAACTTGCTATTTAGTATTATTATTTTGTTCCACCTTGTGATAGGGATGTCAACAATGAATCGACTTACAATTAATTACAATTAATCAAGACGTTGGCCGAACAAAATGCATTAATTGTAACTAATCGCTAGAGGGCGTTACTCTGGAATGTGAACACGAGATGCGAACCCACTCACGAGAAAGACCATAGCGTTACATCATGTAACCCTTTCCTCTCTGGATGTTGCCGTACAACTCACAGTAGAGCTGGACCTAGAACCATATATTTTTGAAATTATAAAAGCATGTAACTTACACGCTTTTATTATTTCTTGATTGTTCTGGTTTGAGGCCCTGTAATGTTTTATGCTGTGTCCAGGGGCCCTGTGAAATGTATATTTTGTACTGTAACCCTTCACAGATTAAGGGAGAGAAATATTGTTGATGCCTTAGTTCAAAATAAATGTTGAGAATGTCCTAAAAAAATAGCCTGGATTCACTGGTTTCATCATAATATGTAGACTAAATAACATTCTCTTATTTAATTTCTTCTGTTCCTTTTAATTTCAAGATTTCCATGCTGCAAGTGCAACAACTGAGCCAGTCCTCAATTTATTTTCAATAAAGAATGTATTTTGTTATTCAGCATCAATACATTTGTCTGCTTTTTACTAAGGAATAATTAATTGAGGAATATACAATATAATAATACTATGATATATTTATGACTCAGTGTTATGTTACTATAGCTTATATTCTTAAAGACCCTATTGAAACACTCAAATTCAGGTGAAAAACGCCGCTTATCAGTTAATCGTAAGTCGATCGATAAGGTCAATCAACTATAGATTAATGAATTAATCGATAATTTACATCCCTACCTTGTGATGTCATGTGTAATACAGCAGGTGTTCCACTGTGTTTTTAAACTTCATACACCTTCATTATCATTTGGATCATTTCAGCCCTGGAATTGACCATCTCTGCTGAACTAAAGGTAAAATGAGCTGTTCACTTGAAAACTGCTGCTTCATGACATCACAAGGTGGAACAGAGCATTTTGATGATTAGAGATGTAGACAGAATAATAATAAGAACTGAAGAAGTAGCTTAGATCAGCTGCAAAACGTATTCGGCCAAATTAACTTTCTCCAGTTGACAAACTGAATTTCTCCTTTTGCCAAAAATAATCAAGGGTTACTCAAACATGCGTGAATGAAACAAAACATAATTCTATGTGTGTTTTTGAGGAGATAACAGCATCTAACATGTCTTAAAGGAGAATTAAAGTTTTTTACAATCTGAGCCTTATTTCGGTAATAAAACAAGTTGTTTTACTCACCCATAGCACTTTGGTGTCATATGGAGCACTTCCAGAGATGTTTTAGATTAGCGATAGCCGTAGCGCTAATATATGCCCCGAGCGGTCTCCAAATAACACAAACTTTAGCACTTTTCAAATCATAGAAGCTCAATGTCTTAGTCTACACTTTCGTTTGAGTCAAAAGTGGCCTGTAATCCAAGATTTATCCATAATTTACAGCTTTGCGTTTCATGTTTGGGTCCCGGGAGCTGAGAGCGAAATAGCTGTGACTCCGCACATGCGCACTGGCCTCCTCATCTACTTGAAACTATGGATAAATCTCAGATTACAGGCCACTTTTGACTCAAACGAAAGCGTAGACTAAGACATCGAGCTTCTATGATTTGAAAAGTGCTAAAGTTTGTGTTATTTGGAGACTGCTCGGGGCATATATTAGCGCTACGTCTATCGCTAATCCAAACCATCTCTGGAAGTGCTCCAAATGACACCAAAGTGCTATGGGTGAGTAAAACAACTTGTTTTATTACCGAAATAAGGCTCAGATTGTAAAAAACGTTAATTCTCCTTTAACATGTCTTAAAGCTCAAATATTGGAAGTTTAATGCTATAGTGTACTTTCTAATCATTTCTTCTCTGTCTGTGTAGGAGTGACAAACTAAGGTGGATATGCGCTTTGACCCCGAGTCGTCGCACGCGTTTTATGTCCACAAGCGCCCATCAATCAGGTTTGACACTGACTCTAATAAGAAATGACTTTACTCAGTATTCTGTGGATGTAAATGAATAAAGTGCGTGGTGTTATGGTGCTGCAGACTCCCCTCAGGTCCAGTGCATCCAGTCGTACTCGTCACAGGAGCCAGACGAGCTCTCCATAGAAATGGCCGACGTGCTGAATTTGCTGGAGCGGACAGATGATGGTGAGCTCTCCATATTCAAATCCAAATTCACTTTATTTTATCAACAAAACAGTGTCCAAAGTGCTGCATAGATAACATAAAAAAAACAACCAAAGGTATTCAAAAATAACAGAGGGTATAAACGCTCGATTTAACCTTGCCAGTCCTAAAATGTTAAAGTGCCTTTGACAGTTTAGATGACTTGTTTGACTAAAGCACAGTTAAGATCTTTATATTTAAGATTCACATTTGTTTTCCTAATATGGCCATTTTTTAGGTTTAAAATTTTACTTCCTGGTTGGGAATTGTGACATCAGACATAACAAAACTCCTCTAACCTCCTGAGACCCGCCCATTCATTTGTGTCCTTTATAGTGGACATTGAGTTAACCAGTCTGTCAAAATAAATAATACATAAAAATAAATAACAAAAATACTAAAATAAATAAATAAATACAAATAAATAAATACAAAATATATAATACATAAAAATAAATATAAATACATAAAAATATATAAATAAATAAATAAATAAATAAAAATGCTAAATAAATAACAGATACAAATTAAAGCCGCAAGCGGCGTTGGTCGGGACCTCGCACCTGCGTTTGTTCGTCTTACTGAGACGCACAGCCATACGAAATTTCGTGTGCCTGGCACAATTATCTCACTTCCTGTTGGGCGTGGCCATGACATTGTAGATACCCTGTCAGAACAGAGCCTGTCAGACCCTGTCAGACCCTGTCAGACCCTGTCAGACTCTGTTAGACCCTGTCAGACTCTGTCAGACCCTGTCAGACCCTGCATGTGGCCTACATGCTGAGGCCTACATGAACCTTCGATGCTTGTCCCCACATTGCTGCTTGCAGCTATATCAGATCAAAGGTACAAAGATCAAAGACCTTTGATCAGGGCGTTGCCTAGCAACAAATACCTCCCATTCATAACTCATCACTCCCATTCAATAAATACCTAATTTTATCGATCCGCCGTATCGTCATATTACGGCCTATTTCAAAATCCTTCGCAATTTAACATCTCCAACGTCTTAAGATTATGTTCACCAAAATTTAAGCCTATCTGAGGTATGGTGTAGGAGAAGTGTTTCAAATTCCATACCTAACTTTATCGATCCGCCGTATCGTCATATTACCGCCTATTTGAAAATCCTTCGCAATTTAACATCTCCAACGTCCTAAGATTATGTTCACCAAAATTTAAGCCCATCTGAGGTACGGTGTAGGAGAAGTGTTTCAAATTCCATTCTATGTCCAATTCCCAAAAATCACACAAAAGCCCAATTATCTCACTTCCTGTTGGACGTGGCCATGACATTGCAGTGAGGCGTTTGTTCGTCTTATTGAGATACACGTCCCTACCGAATTTCGTGCGCCTATCTTAAACGGTATGCCAGCCCCGAAAGACAACGCGCTAGGGGGCGCTATCGAGCTCCTGGGGGTCACTGGGGGACGGGACTTTGTGTGGTCGTACTGGCAGCACTTTGTGATGCCCGTGCAAAGTTTCGTTCGTTTTGAAGCATGGGAACATGCTCAAAATTGCCCCAGCGAGTGTGAACAAGAACAAGAATAATAATAATTAAAGCCGCAAGCGGCGTTGGTCGGGACCTCGCACCTGCGTTTGTTCGTCTTACTGAGACGCACAGCCATACCAAATTTCGTGTGCCTGGCACAATTATCTCACTTCCTGTTGGGCGTGGCCATGACATTGTAGATACCCTGTCAGAACAGACCCTGTCAGACCCTGTCAGACCCTGTCAGACTCTGTTAGACCCTGTCAGACCCTGCATGTGGCCTACATGCTGAGGCCTACATGAACCTTCGATGCTTGTCCCCACATTGCTGCTTGCAGCTATATCAGATCAAAGGTACAAAGATCAAAGACCTTTGATCAGGGCGTTGCCTAGCAACAAATACCTCCCATTCATAACTCATCACTCCCATTCAATAAATACCTAACTTTATCGATCCGCCGTATCGTCATATTACCGCCTATTTGAAAATCCTTCGCAATTTAACATCTCCAACGTCTTAAGATTATGTTCACCAAAATTTAAGCCCATCTGAGGTACGGTGTAGGAGAAGTGTTTCAAATTCCATTCTATGTCCAATACCCCAAAATCACACAAAATGCCAATTATCTCACTTCCTGTTGGGCGTGGCCATGACATTGCAGTGAGGCATTTGTTCGTCTTATTGAGATACACATCCCTACCGAATTTCGTGCACCTATCTTAAACGGTATGCCAGCCCCGAAAGACAACGCGCTAGGGGGCGCTATCGAGCTCCTGGGGGTCACTGGGGGACGGGACTTTGTGTGGTCGTACTGGCAGGACTTTGTGATGCCCGTGCAAAGTTTCGTTCGTTTTGAAGCATGGGAACATGCTCAAAATTGCCCCAGCGTGTATGAACAAGAATAATAATAATAATAATAATAATAATAATACGGAAACGAAGCAACAACAATAGGGACCTTCGTCCCCCTTCGGGCTCGGTCCCTAATAATAATAATTAAAGCCGCAAGCGGCGTTGGTCGGGACCTCGCACCTGCGTTTGTTCGTCTTACTGAGACGCACAGCCATACGAAATTTCGTGTGCCTGGCACAATTATCTCACTTCCTGTTGGGCGTGGCCATGACATTGTAGATACCCTGTCAGAACAGACCCTGTCAGACCCTGTCAGACCCTGTCAGACCCTGTCAGACCCTGCATGTGGCCTACATGCTGAGGCCTACATGAACCTTCGATGCTTGTCCCCACATTGCTGCTTGCAGCTATATCAGATCAAAGGTACAAAGATCAAAGACCTTTGATCAGGGC
Source organism: Paratrypauchen microcephalus (assembly GCA_036785185.1). Classification (NCBI taxonomy): domain Eukaryota; kingdom Metazoa; phylum Chordata; class Actinopteri; order Gobiiformes; family Gobiidae; genus Paratrypauchen; species Paratrypauchen microcephalus. Next base: position 3,085,251 of record JAVJIX010000067.1, on the reverse strand, counting down.
GTTGCCTAGCAACAAATACCTCCCATTCATAACTCATCACTTCCATTCAATAAATACCTAATTTTATCGATCCGCCGTATCGTCATATTACCGCCTATTTGAAAATCCTTCGCAATTTAACATCTCCAACGTCTTAAGATTATGTTCACCAAAATTTAAGCCTATCTGAGGTACGGTGTAGGAGAAGTGTTTCAAATTCCATACCTAACTTTATCGATCCGCCGTATCGTCATATTACCGCCTATTTGAAAATCCTTCGCAATTTAACATCTCCAACGTCTTAAGATTATTTTCACCAAAATTTAAGCCCATCTGAGGTACGGTGTAGGAGAAGTGTTTCAAATTCCATTCTATGTCCAATACCCAAAAATCACACAAAAGCCCAATTATCTCACTTCCTGTTGGGCGTGGCCATGACATTGCAGTGAGGCGTTTGTTCGTCTTATTGAGATACACGTCCCTACCGAATTTCGTGCGCCTATCTTAAACGGTATGCCAGCCCCGAAAGACAACGCGCTAGGGGGCGCTATCGAGCTCCTGGGGGTCACTGGGGGACGGGACTTTGTGTGGTCGTACTGGCAGCACTTTGTGATGCCCGTGCAAAGTTTCGTTCGTTTTGAAGCATGGGAACATGCTCAAAATTGCCCCAGCGAGTGTGAACAAGAACAAGAATAATAATAATAATAATAATAATAATAATAATAATAATAGGGAAACAAAGCAACAACAATAGGGACCTTCGTCCCCCTTCGGGGCTCGGTCCCTAATAATAATAATAATAGGGAAACAAAGCAACAACAATAGGGACCTTCGTCCCCCTTCGGGGCTCGGTCCCTAATAAAAATAAATTAATCCATCCATCCATCCATTTTCTTCCGCTTATCTGGGGCCGGGTCGCGGGGGCAACAGTCTAAGCAGGGACGCCCAGACCTCCTTCACCCCGGACACTTCCTCCAGCTCCTCCGGGGGGACCCCAAGGCGTTCCCAGGCCAGCCGGGAGACATAGTCCCTCCAGCGGGTCCTGGGTCTTCCCCGGGGCCTCCTCCCGGTGGGACATGCCCGAAACACCTCCCAAGGGAGGCGACCAGGAGGCGTCCGGAACAGATGCCTGAGCCACCTCAGCCGGCTCCTCTCAACGTGGAGGAGCAGCGGCTCTACTCCGAGCTCCTCCCGTGTGACTGAGCTCCTCACCCTATCTCTAAGGGTGCGTCCAGCCACTCTGCGGAGGAAACTCATTTCGGCCGCTTGCATCCGCGATCTCGTCCTTTCGGTCATTACCCAGAGCTCATGACCATAGGTGAGAGTAGGAACGTAGATTGACCGGTAAATTGAGAGCTTCGCCTTTCGGCTCAGCTCCCTCTTCACCACAACGGCCCGGTACAACGACCGCATCAAAAATAAATTAAAAAATACTAAAATAAATAAATAAATTATATAAATAAGAAATTAAAAGGGAGACTAAAAACTATTTGACGTGACTGTAGAAGATGTTGAGTGAGCCATCAAAAAAAATAAAAAAAGTGTTTTTGTGAGGTTAACTTCACGTGGATTTAACACCAAAATGTCCCCGACGTCCATTACAGAGGACACGTTGGAACATTATGAATACAAATAAAATTAACAAAATGTAAATGCTGAGGTGTTCATTTACCTCCAAATAGAAAATTAAAATAATAATAATAATAATAATAATAATAATAATTTAGATACAATTTTTTTCTTCAGGTCCCAGGAGGATATTGTACACAGAGATTATTATCTGACAAATACAAATATAAGAAAACACCGTTATTTTGTTGAAATCTTTTTTTTTTTTTAAGTATCAGAAAAAATGTGTTTCTTACCTGTAACTTTTGGTTAGAATTCTTGATGCCGTCAGTGTGTTTTGAACTCTACTTCCTGTAATCTTCAACATTTTTTTCAACTTTTCTTAACAAATTGCTTCTTGATTTGGGTAAAACTATCATTTATATTTATAACAGTTATAATATCACCAAATGAGAGAATAATAAAAATCTTTAAAACCTGTAAAATAGCGATAAATAAATAAAAACAACTGAATAATATGTAAATAAAATAAATAAAAAACACATTTCCTTCAGCTGTGATTAGGCATGTCTCCATAATTACTACATTGATTTATAGTAATACAAGAAAAGTGGAACAATAATATTTATCGTGTGTACCATTTCTTTGTATGAATGGGACATATTTGGTGATTTTTTTTTCTGTAATATGATAAGATTTGAGCTGTAGAAGTGTAGTTCAATTATGAATGAAAATTACAATCTGATTATTTAAGTGTTGCATTCTCTTTTTTAAAAAAATATTGTAGAATGGGGAAAATATATCCTCCTGGGACCTGAAGAAAAAAGTGTATCTAAATTATTATTATTTTAATGTAAATTTTCTATTTGGAGGTAAATGAACACCTCAGCATTTACATTTTGTTAATTTTATTTTTATTCATAATGTTCTAACGTGTCCTCTGTAATGGACGTCGGGGACATTTTGGTGTTAAATCCACGTGAAGTTAAACCTAACCTAACAAAAACTTTTTTTTTTTTTTTTGATGACCAACATCTCTGACAAGCTTCTACAGTCGCCTCAAAAAGTTCTTAGACTCCCTTTTCATTTCTTTTTTTTTATTTTTTATTTGAGTATTTATTTACATATTTATTTTTATTTTGTATGTATTATTTATTTTTTTATCCGAGTATTTATTTACGTCTTTATTTATTTTTATTTTTTATGTAATATTTATTTATGTATGTATGTATTATTATTTTTTTTAGTATTTACTTATTTATTTATTTTTTATGTATTGTTTATGTACAGTATTATTTATTTTTATATATTATGTATTTTTTATTTATTTATTTGAGTATTTATTTACATAATTATTTATTTTATTATTATTTTTTTTAAATCATAGTGCAGCCACAAACTAGAGTATCAAAACACTTAAAAGATCGACCGGTTAACTCGATGTCCACTATAAAGGACACAAATGAACGGGCCGGGTCGGGTCTCAGGAGGATATATGGTTCTGGCCCTTGATTTTCATGAACAAACTTCATTATGATCTCTAGTTTAATAATCACAGCCCATGTCAGGAGCACACTGATCCTTGAGTTTTGTCCTGCAGGCTGGATGATGGGCGAGCGGCTTCATGACGGCGAGCGGGGCTGGTTCCCAACTCGTGTTGTGGAGGAGATCCAGAGCAAAGAGGTGAGAATCCAAAACCTGCGCGAGGCCTTCAGGATCCACCAGGCCCAGGAGGGTGTGGGCTGCCCCCAGAGCGGAGCCAGGACTGGCCTACGACTTGGACGCCGAACCCCCAAGAACTTCTCTAACACGTGGAACGACCAGTGGAACGACCAGTGAAACGCCGTCATAGCAACACGGACTTGTAATTACGATCTGTTAATACACTCCTGGTCAAAATTTTAAGACCAGGTGAAAACTTGCAAGAATTCACATTTTGTACTGTTGGATCTTAAGAAGGTTCTAAGTAGTGCTTCAAAATGTAAAAAGAAGAAATGGGTGTGAGACAAGAAAAGATTTTGAGCAAGCAATTTATTGCAAACAACCATTAAACTGAAATAGGCTATCAGCCGAGTTTAAGAAAAGTTTAAAGGAGAATTAACGTATTTTACAATCTGAGCCTTATTTCTGTAATAAAACAAGTTGTTTTACTCACCCATAGCACTTTGGTGTCATTTGGAGCACTTCCAGAGATGTTTTAGATTAGCGATATCCGTAATGTGAGTTCTCGGGGCACATGTTTGCGGTCTCCAAATAACACAAACTTTAGCACTTTTCAAATCATAGAAGCTCGATGTCTACGCTTTCGTTTGAGTCAAAAGTGGCCTGTAATCCCAGATTTATCCATAGTTTCGAGTAGATGAGGAGGCCAGTGCGCATGTGCGGAGTCACAGTTTATTTCACTCTCAGCTCTTGGGACCCAAACATGAAACACAAAGCTGTAAATTATGGATAAATCTCGGATTACAGGCCACTTTTGACTCAAACGAAAGCGTAGACTAAGACATCGAGCTTCTATGATTTGAAAAGTGCTAAAGTTTGTGTTGTTTGGAGACTGCACAGGGCATATATTATATGCCCCGAGAACTCGCATTATGGATATCACTAATCTAAAACATCTCTGGAAGTGCTCCATATGACACCAAAGTGCTATGGGTGAGTAAAACAACTTGTTTTATTACCGAAATAAGGCTCAGATTGTAAAAAACATGAATTCTCCTTTAAGACCACAGCTTTTCAAAGCCCAAATCTTTCACTCCCGTTTCTTCTTTTTGCATTTTGAAGCACTACTTAGAACCTTCTTAAGATTCTATAGTGCAAAATGTGAATTCTTGCAATTTTTCAACTGGTCTTAAAATGTTGATCAGGAGTGTATTGCCGTTTTTAAAATTAAATGAAGAAGACTTTACATTGAGGTTTGCACAAAACAGTTTTACATTTTCACATAGTTGTTTTGAACCAGACTGTTTTCACATTGGTTTGAATAAAGTACAAAGTCACTGGCCACATTATTAGGTACAAATGCATAGGAATTGTGCGTCAGAAATCACTTCTATGTGATTCTGTGCATTTAGTGTGAAGATGCGCTCATTACAGTATAACCACAGTTGACTGTTAAAGGGCCCATGTTACACTGTTTTTTTTAATCTATGTTCTAATGTTGTTTCCTCATCACAAACAGACCTGGAGTTGTTTTTTGTTTCATTCTCACATGTTTGAATAAACTGCATTATTGGGCTGTCTACATCTCCATTCCGCAAAATGCTCTGTTCCACCTTGTGATGTCATTAAAGGGATATGCCACCCCCAGGTCAAATTTGGGCATCTCCCCACAGTCCAGAGACTAAAATAAGTGGTGAAAAGCGTTTTCCTGGTGACGCAGCCATTGTCCAGGTCTGTCAGCACTGACCGCCGCGCGAGCTGCTGCTCCTCCGCGTTAGACTGGAGTCTAGCGTCGCCAGAGAAAGATTTCGGCCAAAAGGAATTAATTTGCTCGATGCGTTTCCCAATTACTTTATGTGTAGTGCGCATTCATATCGAGTGCAAATAAATGTGCAAATCAACACGGAGAGCTCGACTTGGTCATTTTGGGTGGGAACTATTTTTCAGTGCGGAAAAAGAAAGCCAAAGCACACACCACGCTGACAGGGTAATCCCTGTTACGCACCAGGAAGGGAGTTCCCCCGTTACTCTGCGTGCTTTGTGCTTCGGCTTTCTTTTTCCGCACTGAAAAATAGTTCCCACCCAAAATGACCAAGGCAAGCTCTCCGTGTTGATTTGCACATTTATTTGCACTCGATATGAATGCGCACTACACACAAAGTAATTGGGAAACGCATCGAGCAAATTAATTCCTTTTGGCCGAAATCTTTCTCTGGCGCCGTTAGACTCCAGTCAAACGCGGAGGAGCACCAGATACCGCGGCGGTCAGTGCTGACAGGCTCGGACAATGGCTGGGTGAGCAGGAAAACGCTTTCCACCACTTATTTTAGTCTCTGGACTGTGGGGAGATCCCCAAATTTGACCTGGGGGTGGCATATCCCTTTAAGTGGTAGTTTCCAAGTTGGCAATTGCAGTTCTGTAATCATCCAGATGATTTTAGTGACGGTATAGATGGATTATTTGTTTTCGAACACAGCGGATGCGCGTGTAGCAACACTATGCAACACTATGATGCTAAATGAACATTAGTGAGTGGGATACGTCTTAATGACCCGTATGCGTTAAATGTAGGTGAGTGCGTAAATGACAAGAAGAAACGTCTCACACTTCAGTAGCCGGACATCCACTCATACCTGATGGATACACCTATCCCCGCCCCCCTGGGAGAGCAGCAGAGCGCAAAGTGATGTACAGTAGTCTGATAATCACTCTGTATGGAGTTTAAAAACACAGTGGAGCCATTTCTGTAGTACCACATGACAACAACCATCACAAGGTGGATCAGAGTGTTTTCAGTTTGAGAACTCATCCTAAAGGGCCATTTAGACGAGGACGATTGCGATTGAAAACGACAAAATATTCTATCGGAAGTGTCTTTCGTTTACACGGCAACTGCGCCGACGGGCTCTGAAACCGCAAAAATCTGAAGACTCCTTCCAGAGTGTGGAGTTCTGAAGACGGCCCGGGTCGCGTCTCCTTCTAAACGGCAAGAAGCACAAAACATGTTCACGTCGCATACACCTGACCATGCGCCAACCCGGTAAAAACAATAACAATACGTCACAGGTGACAGAGGCGAGTTTGGACAAGACCGGGCAGAACCAGTCAGTGGTGGGACAATTTTGAGAATGGATTAGTTGATGACAGTGCTTGGGTGGAAAACTTCAGAACGACTAAACAAGCTCTTGTTGCATTAAGCGAAGAGCTCCGACCCGACATCGAGGGCGAAACAACCGTAATGAGAGCCCCTGTCGGTGTCCTGAAAAAGGTAGCTCTGACATTATATTAGCGGCCTGGCATGCATATTCAATCAAATTCGCCCACTTTTGCGTCTTCGTATAAACAAACATTTCCTGTTGAGAACGCTCGTCTAAACGCGGATAAAAAATTGAAGACGAGACGCCACTTTTGCGTCTTCCGTTTTGATCGTCGCCGTATAAACGTAGCCTAAATTTGCAGGGTTTGTGTGTTAAACATGTGTGAATGAAACAAAACACAATGAAACAACAAATCAGAAAATGTAATATGGACACTTTAACGAATAATGGACTAAAATGTAAAAAAAAAAAAAAAAGTGCCAAAAAGCTCAATATATTTCTTAAAACACTATAATGTGGTCTGTGATCTCGTATGATCGAACGTAGATGTACATTTGAGAAGCTGGGTTCACTCTTAATTTTTTTTAAACTATGGTCAGCTTTTATAATGTTCTGTACACACCTGCTGCATGGACACGGCATCGTTCAAGTCAATGTAAAAGAATTATAAACTACAGTTGCATTGTTAAAGCTGCACTGTGTAACTTTTCAGGTGAGGGTCCGTCACCTGCTTGTTTCTACATAATTGTTCCATACGTCATTGCTCTGCTTAGAATGTTCCACAGTGTGACATTTAACAGTTCTACCTTACATTGATTCAATTACAGCTGATTTTAGAGCTCCGGGTCACATCTCCACAGATCTGACCTGTAACTCTGTCTCATTTGGTCTCATTGATGATAGAAAGGTTTAATACCATACATATACAGTGAAACATATCTCCATGGAGACAAGGACCAGAAAAGTTGCACAATGCACCTTTGGAAATACAAGTGAATATTGAAAATGTACCTGAATGAATGCTGAAATTACTTCTTTTTGCACTAAAATACTATTAAAAATTGTGATCCCAGATTTGTCCTGTAAAGTATCTGTAATTAGTATTTAAAATGGTCTCGGGATGTGGCGGTATAAGAACAGACTTCGACTTTATTAAGAAATGGTGTGTATTAATAAAAGCAATACAATCTTGACATTTTGGGTTAGTGTATTCACCAGATTAATTCATGAGTTTTTATCGCATTGCTTTTTCCTGTTTTGGATGCCATTTTGAGGACTTTTCACCATTCAAAAGATCAAATGTTTGAATTGCTTGATTGTTGATGGCTATGGTCCTAGTTTTGCAATACTTGAAACCCATGTACTAGTATATATTAGGTATATTAAAAGGAGAATTAACGTTTTTTTACAATCTGAGCCTTATTTCGGTAATAAAACAAGTTGTTTTACTCACCCATAGCACTTTGGTGTCATATGGAGTACTTCCAGAGATGTTTTAGATTAGCGATATCCGTAGCTCGAGTTTGCATATATTATATGCCCCGAGCGGTCTCCAAATAACACAAACTTTAGCACTTTTCAAATCATAGAAGCTCAGTGCGGAGTCACAGTTTATTTCACTCTCAGCTCTCGGGACCCAAACATGAAACACAAAGCTGTAAATTATGGATAAATCTCGGATTACAGGCCACTTTTGACTCAAAAAAAAGTGTAGACTAAGACATCGAGCTTCTATGATTTGAAAAGTGCTAAAGTTTGTGTTATTTGGAGCCCGCACGGGGCATATATTACTCGCGCTACGGAGATCGCTACTCTAAAACATCTCTGGAAATGCTCCATATGACACCAAAGTGCTATGGGTGAGTAAAACAACTTGTTTTATTACCGAAATAAGGCTCAGATTGTAAAAAAAACATTAATTCTCCTTTAAGTCTGTTCATTTGTACCACACATACTACATCGTTTAAAGGTACATTCTGTAACTTTTCTGGTGGGGGAGCATGCCAGTTGCTAGTCTCCATGGCAATGTAACTGCTCTGCCTGGAATGTCACAGTAAGACGTTAAACTGATCTATCTTGCGTTTATTATAAGTGTTTTTATTATGAAAAGGTGCTTCAAAACCATGCATTCTTGAGTGGGCTTGCCTCTCCACAGACCTGACCTGTAACGCACCTGCTTGTTTCCCTAGACGTAGATAGTTTAATGCCATACTGCAGAACATTCCAGTAACATTCCAATGGGTGAAAACATTATAACATGGCTTTAAGCTCACAAGAGTCGATTTTAGGAAATACAGGACCTTTGAATGTGTTTGTTTTAATTAGTGAAGATTACGTTATGATGAATTTGTCATTTAAAGATCCACAAATATTTTCTCTAGGAAGTTCAGAAGTGAAATTTTATGGATCAGAAACATGGATCGAACCCAAGGACAATTTGCACTAAGCCTGAAAAGGCATTCCTCACCCAAAATCAAATAAACGAGGACAAGACTCAAATTTCTTGTAAAATACTTGTAATACTGTAATAACTTTGAACTTTTTCAATACCCAAGTCTGAAAAATATTAAAACAGACTTGACGCTGATCTTCCAGGACAAACTCAGGACTAAACCAGGACTAAATCAGGATTAAACCAAGACTAAACCAAAACCAAACCAGGACTAAATCAGGACTAATTCAGGACTTAACCAGAATTTAACCAGGACTAAACCAAAATTTAACCAGGACTAAATCAGGATAAACCAGGACTTAACTAGGACTAAACCAGGAGACTAAACCAAGACTAAACCAAAACCAAACCAGGACTAAATCAGGACTAAATCAGGACTAATTCAGGACTTAACCAGAATTTAACGAGGACTAAACCAAAATTTAACCAGGACTAAATCAGGATAAACCAGGACTTAACTAGGACTAAACCAGGAGACTAAACCAAGACTAAACCAAAACCAAACCAGGACTAAATCAGGACTAATTCAGGACTTAACCAGAATTTAACGAGGACTAAACCAAAATTTAAACCAGGACTAAATCAGGATAAACCAGGACTTAACTAGGACTAAACCAGGAGACTAAACCAAGACTAAACCAAAACCAAACCAGGACTACCGGTAAATCAGGACTAATTCAGGACTTAACCAGAATTTAACGAGGACTAAACCAAAATTTCACCAGGACTAAATCAGGATAAACCAGGACTTAACTAGGACTAAACCAGGAGACTAAACCAGGGGACAAAACCAGGACCAAACCCAGACTATAACAGAACTTAACCAGGACTAAATCAAGACTAAACAGATAATCCGGGACAAAACCAGGACCAAACTAGTACTAAATCAAGGCCATTTGGCTAAACCAGAGCCAAACGTGACGAAACTAGGAACTTTTTAGGACTTACTTACTCAGGTCGACCCTTTTCACCTTTTTCTCCATTTCTGTGTTTTTCCATGTAACCTTTAGTGCAGTAAATCTAAACCTATATTGTCTGATATAGCTCCTGTACACAGAGCATGAAGTACAGGCTCTAAATACTGCATGTACTGTGTAGGCCTGTAATACCAACTCTCTATACTTCAGATCTGTTTGAAATTATGGCTGTTTTAATGTTCATTTTGTAAGATGTAAATTATTAGAAAATAAATTAACCAGAGCTTCCTTATGTGCCATATCTTTTGTTGTGTTGTAAATTTCTCATTTGTTTTTAAATAAATAAATCATAAAAAAAGCTCTGGGCTAATCAGCTATAAGGTCACAAATGGCAACAAGATCTGTTTCTGAAACTTTATAAACCGCTAAGTTATTAAAACATTTCCCTAAATCCTGAGTTTTAAATGTTTTTTTGACTTAAAGGTGCACTGTGTAACTTTACGGTTACAGGTCAGGTCTGTGGAGAGGCGATTTCGCTCACACTCAGCACGCCTGTTCTATTTCTGAGCTATAAAACCACCTGGAATTAAAGGAGAATTAACGTTTTTTACAATCTGAGCCTTATTTCGGTAAAAAACAAGTTGTTTTACTCACCCATAGCACTTTGGTGTCATATGGAGCACGTCCAGAGATGTTTTAGATTAGCGATAGCCGTAGCGCGAGTTCTAGCCGTAGCTCGGGGCATATAATATATTCCCAGAGCATGTAATATATGCCCCGTGCGGTCTCCAAATAACACAAACTTTAGCACTTTTCAAATCACAGAAGCTCGATGTCTTAGTCTACGTTTTCGTTTGAGTCAAAAGTGGCCTGTAATCCGAGATTTATCCATAGTTTCAAGTAGATGAGGACGCCAGTGCGCATGTGCGGAGTCACAATTTATTTCACTCTCAGCTCCCGGGACTCAAACATGAAACGCAAAGCTGTAAATTATGGATAAATCTCAGATTACAGGCCACTTTTGACTCAAACAAAAGTGTAGACTAAGAAATTGAGCTTCTATGATTTGAAAAGTGCTAAAGTTTGTGTTATTTGGAGACCACTCGGGGCATATATTATATGCCCCGTGCTATGGCTAGAACTCGCGCTACGGCTCTCGCTAATCTAAAACATCTCTGGAAGTGCTCCATATGACACCAAAGTGCTATGGGTGAGTAAAACAACTTGTTTTATTACCGAAATAAGGCTCAGATTGTAAAAAAACGTTAATTCTCCTTTAAATACATGTAAAATTCCAGGCAGAGCAGTGACATCTCCAGAGAAACAAGCAGGTGACGGACCCTCCACCAAAAAAGTTACAATGCACTTATAAGAAAGAACACAAGATCAATATTTAACAAACAAAAATGTATTTATTTGAAAAGATAACTGAAGACACCCTGACAAGGGGAATGACACTAACCCACAGAATAAACTCAGATTGGAGTGGATAAATGATCCTGCTCCACTTTTCCAAAAACACACTGGACATTCAAATTGTGTAAAAAAAAAAAAAAAGTTACACAAATAAAACTAAACAATAAAAAAAAAAAAGCAGAGCTCTGGTTGGTCCAAAGTTTTCAAGGCTTCTCATGCGGAAAACAAGGGAGAACAAAAGTAGTTAAAACAAAAAGAAATAAACACTGTGCATAACTCTACACATTAACATCTGTGTCGTCCTGGCAGTGACCTGGCAAAAGCTTCTAAAGGTGCAACTCAAGGCTGGTTGATCTGACCCATGAAGAGGACTGTACCTAAGGAATAGAATAAATATGGGCACATTTACTATAGGATTACAGCACATTTCAGTCCAGCCAATATTTGTGCTCATCTCCAATGAATAAATTCATCCAAAAGCATTAAAGTGGGGCTCATTTCTCTTTCTTTGCCTCCTTCTCCTCAATCCTCCAGGAAATGGGTGAGGAAGTCCTGCCCACAGAGGAGACGCAGGGAGGACAGAGGATCTAAACTCTTCTCTGAGACTGATAAAATTTGATTCTTTTCTCTGACGTCTGCTTCTGAAACCTCCCTCAGATTTACTCCTTCCTTCTGTGGTTTTCTTGGGGATGTCGCTTCACACGACTGATTGACGGCTGAAATACGGAGGATCGGGGAGAGGAATCGAGGAGAAGGAAGTGAGGAAAAAGAACTGAGACACGACCATAGAGCTGCTGAACTGGGCGGTGCCTGGAGGGCTGAAGGGCGGAGTGAAGGGGGAGGAGGGGCGGAGTCTGGAGGTGTAAGGAACAGTCTGATTGGTCGTACGGGTATCGGCACTTAAGACTCCGCCCCTGCAGCCTTGTGTTTGAAATCATGGCACTTAAAGGGATAGTTCACCTTCAGCGGATGTCTACGCCGAAGTTTACAAGTGAACAGGCTGATAGAGTTAACATGGGCGCAGTGATACGAGTGGAGAGAGACAATACGCGAATGCGAAATACGCTGCTGGATGTTTCGTGGACAACAGTTTCAGATGCAATTATTTCACCTTTCTCAAAACAAATGTTTTGTTTTGAGAAGAAAAACAAGCTTTATTTCATGTTCCAGGGAAGTTACCGGACCTACTTACGTGGGCTCCAGAAAGCGAGCCGAACCGGGATCAGCTGAGAGTGTCAGAGGTAAGCCGGTGTCAACACACGGAACTTTTAGAAGGAAACCCATACAGATTACATTAAAAAAAACAAAAAAAACGCACTATCCCTTTAAAAATCGGAGTGGCCACTGAAGGCACCACACACTCACCTCTTGACTGTATTTTACCAGAAAGTTTACCTTCTGAAATGGCCAAAAAAAAGCACTAAGAAAAGTAGAAGACACTACTAAAACACCATATATGATAAAAGGAGAAATTCAATTTGTCAACTGGACAAAGTTTATTTGGTCGAAAACGTTTCGCAGCTCATCCGAGGTGCTTCGTCAGTTCTCCAAGGTGCTTCGTCAGAACTGACAAAGCACCTCGGATGAGCTGCGAAACGTTTTCGACCAAATAAACTTTGTCCAGTTGACAAATTGAATTTCTCCTTTTATCATGGATTCTACTACCCTGGGAAATCCCAGGCTGCTTTCGTTCGTTCCGATCTGAAACACAGCCTGGCGACTATGGAAAGCGAGCTCTCCCGATTCTGGGAGCCAATCAGAGAGCGGGGAGGAGTGGAAAGATGGTGACGCGCACTACGTGACAAACGTAAGCTTGTAGTTTGAACTGACAACTGACATGATTGGCTACGGGCTACGTATACGCCAAATGATAAACATTCGTAACGCCCAATAAACGGCCATTGGCGATCGTAAACCACACCTCCACTACGAAGGTGGCTTCCAGACCATATACCACTTGTGATATGGTCTGGTGTAAACCAGGCAAGGATTCTACCTGGACGACTGAGAGATTCTTCACACATCTTAACACCATATACACAATTTAGTAGCAAAAGAAAACGTTGATTTTGTGTTTAGTTCCACTTTTTGTCACAATTTTTTGTATTTCATTTAATTTAGTATTATCATTTTGATGTTACGGACTTATGAAGGAAAAGGTAATGGAAATAAATTGTTTGAATGTTTTTTTTTTTGTTGAAATATAATACGTTTAAAGTTACCTGTCGGCTTATGACGAATGAGGAAGAGGAAAGGTCTGTCCACGGTGACCCACGGAGGAGAGGATCGAGCCAGCAATATAGCCGCTACACAATAAAATACAGATTAACACACAAGTAACAGACGTTTCAAAATGTTTAATCAACAGATGTGAGACGAGAACGATTTCCACAAAACGAGAACGAGATAAGATGAGATTTTAGCGTAATTCCTAATACATTTCTCGATTCAGTTTTCAATTTTGGTTTCACAGTGTCTTATTTAATGGATTTCATATTTTTGTTTCCATTCTCGTACTGCTTTTCGGAACTATAAGATGTAATTTTTCTCTTGTCCTGTTCTTTTTTTTTGTTTTTTTGTTCTCTTTTATTATTATGCTTTGTCTCCTTTGTGATCAGTATGGTTTATACTTTGGTTGTAGTTTTTAGTTAAATATTATTATCGTTTACATTTCTGTTCATTATTTGAATTTGTTGTGTTGATGTCTGTCTTGTTTGGTGCAGATTGGTTTATCACAGAGACTAGGAATAAATAGAAATTAAAAAAGACGCTCACTAGTGGCCGCTGATGCTTTTGTCCCATCTTCATTCACAATCACTTTGGCTTTCTGGAGCGCTCTAGACACAAACACTGGCTCAGAACCTGTGAAGAAAAAAAAACAACACAAAATGAATCAAATATTTAGATTAGTAAAGGTGCACTGCTTGTTTCCATGAAGATTGCCTGGAATGTTCCACAGATCTTTATCATCTTTATTTTTCAATCCACATTCTATTGCACATTTTGATGCACACTGCACATTTTTGGACATCTGTAAATAGGTATTTATTCTGCACTGCTCTTATACTTTTTGTATTGTCTTATGTCAAACACATATGGCAGAATTGACAATAAAGTTAGACTGACAATCTAACATCTGTCCAGGGACTGCAGATGAAAACTAGCCTCTTGGCTAAATCTGGTACATTTACAGGAATGTTCATTAATGTACACTGTCCCTGTCAAATAAATAAATAAATAAATAAAAAGTTGACTTTGACTTGACTTAATCTGTTCGGAGAAAGCAAGCTCACTCACACATGCAGGTACTTTTGAGCAGTAAAACACACTTAGTGAACACAAGAATACAAGAGGAATGCATTTAAAGGAGAATTAACGTTTTTTACAATCTGAGCCTTATTTCGGTAATAAAACAAGTTGTTTTACTCACCCATAGCACTTTGGTGTCATATGGAGCACTTCCAGACCGCTCGGGCATATATTATATGCCCCAAGAACTCGCAAATCTAAAACATCTCCGGAAATGCTCCATATGACACCAAAGTGCTATGGGTGAGTAAAACAACTTGTTTTATTACCGAAATAAGGCTCAGATTGTAAAAAAACATTCATTCTCCTTTAAAGCTATACCGTGGGTCATTCCAGGCAAAGCAATAACATCTCCATGGAAACAAGCAGAGCCCCTATCAGAGAAGTTACACAATACACCTTAAACAAATGGGTTGACAGTGAAATTAAGTTGGTGTATATATATATATATATATATATATATATATATATATATATATATATATATATATATATATATATATATATATATATATATATATATATATATAAAACTACAATGCTACAGAGTTTTCTACACTAAAAGTAAAAAACATGTATAAAATAAAATAAAATAAAAAAAGTTAGGGATAATCTGACAAACTTGAATATGACCACATGATGGCGCCATGGCACTGACTACAGTCCTTTGAACGTGCATCACAAATGAATACTTTTTTTTGGCAGAAGTACTGAGTATTAAAGTAGTAAACTCACTTATGTGTCTGAAATCAGCTTTTTCCTGACTGAACACGTCTCTGATCCCAAGAGCTATGAGGGCAGACTCGAGGTCCACTTCTGCCTGAGCTGTGAACCTACAAGAAGAAACACAATTATTCACACAACAGAAAAAGCATTGTCCTTACACATTATAATCAATATTACACTCAGTTATGTTCACATACCACCTCAAGCTTTGGCATCCCTTTTTTTAAACTAAAATATTGAACTCTTTCCACCAAATTTCTACCTGCTCTTTGACATTTCTTTGACTGCGTGTGATTACTTACTTGGGAACGAGGAGGCGGACCTTCCTGGCGTGCATGAGTTTGTCCCAGCTCTGGACTGTGGCAGTACTGATGTAGGGCAGGATCTGGGAGAGCGCCGTGTCCTCTTCACTGGGCAGGACGATCAGCATGCTAACTGAAGCACCGTGGTACGGCAGCTCTATCACCCTATACTTCAGGCCCTGAGGCGTGCTGGCTGCAGCTGGGGGTTCAAATATAACCATAAGTTTGCACTTGTCCTTCCCATATCATTAAACGGTGCACTGTGCAACTTTTCTGGAACCCGTTTGTCTCCATGGAGATGTTAATGTTTTGGTTTAACTTGTCCACACTATGGTTTTAAACAAATCTGTCTTGCGTTTATTCAACTACAGTGGTACCTCACCTTACGAAATTAATTCGTTCCAGAAGTGGTTTCGTAACGTGAATTTTTCGTAAGTTGAGTAGCTATTTCAATGGAAAAGGCCTGATCCGTTCCAAGGTTGTTGTTTTTTTTATAGTGTAACTTTTTTTTATAGTGTAACATTTGTGTTCTGCGTCCTGATTGGAATAAACCAGGTCTAAACCAGGAAATATTGTTGATGCCTTAGTTCAAAATAAATGTTGAGAATGTCCTAAAAATAGCCTGGATTCACTGGTTTCATCATAATATGTAGACTAAATAACATTCTGTTATTTAATTTCTTCTGTTCCTTTTAATTTCAAGATTTCCATGCTGCAAGTGCAACAACTGAGCCAGTCCTCAATTTATTTTCAATAAAGAATGTATTTTGTTATTCAGCATCAATACATTTGTCTGCTTTTTACTAAGGAATAATTAATTGAGGAATATACAATATAATAATACTATGATATATTTTTGACTCAGTGTTATGTTACTATAGCTTATATTCTTAAAGACCCTATTGAAACACTCAAATTCAGGTGAAAAACGCCGCTTATCAGTTAATCCCAAGTCGATCGATAAGGTCAATCAACTATAGATTAATGAATTAATCGATAATTTGCATCCCTAGTCCAAAGTTCTTCCTCATGTTCCTTCTGCATTCAGAGTATCCTAATTATTTACCATAATGAGTTTATAAGTGCTTTTCAGAACTCAGAGACCAGAGAAGAGTGCATGCTGACGCACACTTCCTGATTATTAAAAACTCTTCATAATTAGATGTGGACCCTCCAGCAGAAGAGTTACACAGTGTACCTTTAAGGCTCATTTATGCTCCACTTTTGTACGTAAACAGATCCAAACATAGTAACTGCCACTGTATGTGTGCTCCTAATGTCAACACTGCGTTCTCTAAAATAAACCCCAGATGGTGCTCAAAGTCAGTTTGAGAAATTAAACTGACAGAAGTCTCTACAGCCGTGTCTCAATTCTCAGAGTGCACAGTTCGGAGCATGGTTTTAAGCGATGCAACAACTGCTGTCCCATCATCCCCTCGTCGTCCCCTTCACTCTCATCATCCCGTCGTCCCCTTCACTCTCATCCCCTCGTCTCCTTCACTCTCCTCATCCCCTCGTCTCCTTCACTCTCCTCATCCCCTCGTCGTCCCCTTCACTCTCCTCATCTCCTCGTCGTCCCTTCACTCTCCTCATCCCCTCGTCGTCCCCTTCACTCTCCTCATCCCCTCGTCGTCCCTTCACTCTCATCCCCTCGTCGTCCCTTCACTCTCCTCATCCCCTCATCGTCCCTTCACTCTCCTCATCCCCTCGTCGTCCCTTCACTCTCATCATCCCCTCTTCGTCCCCTTCACTCTCCTCATCTCCTCGTCGTCCCCTTCACTCTCCTCTTCCCCTCGTTCTCTCCACTCTCCTCTTCCCCTCGTCGTCCCCTTCACTCTCCTCATCCCCTCGTCGTCCCCTTCACTCTCCTCATCCCCTCGTCGTCCCCTCCACTCTCCTCATCCCCTCGTCGTCCCCTTCACTCTCATCATCCCCTCCACTCTCCTCATCCCCTCGTCGTCGCCTTCACTCGCATCATCCCCTCGTCGTCCGCTCCACTCTCATCATCCCCTCGTCGTCCCATTCACTCTCATCATCCCCTCGTCGTCCCTCCACTCTCCTCATCCCCTCGTCGTCCCCTTCACTCTCATCATCCCCTCGTCGTCCCATTCACTCTCATCATCCCCTCGTTGTCCCTTCACTCTCATCATCCCCTCGTCGTCCCCTTCACTCTCATCATCCCCTCGTTGTCCCCTTCACTCACATCATCCCCTCATCATCCCCTCATCATCCCCTCATCATCCCCTCCACTATCATCCCCTCGTCGTCCCTTCACTCTCATCATCCCCTCGTCGTCCCTTCACTCTCATCATCCCCTCGTCGTCCCCTTCACTCTCATCATCCCCTCGTTGTCCCCTTCACTCACATCATCCCCTCATCATCCCCTCCACCATCATCCCCTCGTCGTCCCCTTCACTCTCATCATCCCCTTCACTCACATCATCCCCTCGTTGTCCCCTTCACTCACATCATCCCCTCATCATCCCCTCCACTCTCATCATCCCCTCGTCGTCCCCTTCACCCTCATCATCCCCTCGTCGTCCCCTTCACTCTCATCATCCCCTCGTCGTCCCCTTCACTCACATCATCCCCTCGTCGTCCCCTTCACTCACATCATCCCCCTCCACTCTCATCATCCCCTCGTTGTCCCCTTCACTCACATCATCCCCTTCACTCACATCATCCCCTCGTTGTCCCCTTCACTCACATCATCCCCTCGTCGTCCCCTTCACTCTCATCATCCCCTTCACTCACATCATCCCCTCGTCGTCCCCTTCACTCACATCATCCCCTCGTCGTCCCCTTCACTCACATCATCCCCTCGTCGTCCCCTTCACTCACATCATCCCCTCGTCGTCCCCTTCACTCTCATCATCCCCTCGTTGTCCCCTTCACTCACATCATCCCCTCGTTGTCCCCTTCACTCACATCATCCCCTCGTCGTCCCCTTCACTCTCATCATCCCCTTCACTCACATCATCCCCTCGTCGTCCCCTTCACTCTCATCATCCCCTTCACTCACATCATCCCCTCGTCGTCCCCTTCACTCTCATCATCCCCTCGTCGTCCCTTCACTCTCATCATCCCCTCGTCGTCCCCTTCACTCACATCATCCCCTCGTCGTCCCCTTCACTCACATCATCCCCCTCCACTCTCATCATCCCCTCGTTGTCCCCTTCACTCACATCATCCCCTTCACTCACATCATCCCCTCGTTGTCCCCTTCACTCACATCATCCCCTCGTCGTCCCCTTCACTCACATCATCCCCTCGTCGTCCCCTTCACTCTCATCATCCCCTTCACTCACATCATCCCCTCGTCGTCCCCTTCACTCACATCATCCCCTCGTTGTCCCCTTCACTCACATCATCCCCTCGTCGTCCCCTTCACTCTCATCATCCCCTTCACTCACATCATCCCCTCGTCGTCCCCTTCACTCTCATCATCCCCTTCACTCACATCATCCCCTCGTCGTCCCCTTCACTCTCATCATCCCCTCGTCGTCCCTTCACTCTCATCATCCCCTCGTCGTCCCCTTCACTCACATCATCCCCTCGTCATCCCTTCACTCTCCTCATCCCCTCGTCGTCCTTTCACTCTCCTCATCCTCTCATCCTCCCCTTCACTCCCTTAATTGCATATCTTCCGCTGGGTTCTGCAAGCCAAAGTTTACCCATCGAATAAAGAGTCTTTCCAGGCTGAAATATTGTGATGTGTGAGCAAATAATTCCTTTTGTGGATCAGTAAAGTTTGTCTGAGTCTTCTACTTGCTTACCCATGTTGAAGACAGACAGTTGGGACATCATTGGGACTTTGTATACAGTCCCATTGCCCGCGTTGAAAGGCCTCATCTTGGTGTTTTCTGGTTGAAAACAGGTTTTCCACACCCCTTTGAAGAAGATGGAGTTGACCACTACCAGTCGGGTCAGGGCAGAGTCCAGCATGTCCGCTTTGATCAGACTGGGGATGTGGCCTGAACAGATAAGAAACATGAGATTTAAAAGATGCAATGTGTAACTTTTCTGGTGAAGGGTCCATTAAATGCTTTTCTCCATGGAGAGGTTATTGTGTTGTCTGAAATGTTTTACAGTATGGTATTAAACCTTTGTATTTTCATGAAGACCAAACCGGACCAAGTGTTTTTGACTATAAAACCACCAGTAATGGTGTAAGGTATATGATGTAAGGTATAGGATGTAAGCAAGAGCTGTTTAATGTCACACTGTGGAACATTCCAGGCAGAGCAATAACATCTCCATGGAGACAAGTTGGTAGTGGACACTCCACCAGAAAAGTTGCCCAGTGCACCTTTAAACCACAAAAGTCAAAGGAAGTTGGAAATATCAAATCGCAAGAATACAAGGAGACATTCAGTTTGGTCAGTGAATAATACAAGGACAAGGGGCGGGCAGGAAGATATGGCAAATTGAATCACAAAATATTTCCTGATATTACTTTGATTACTTGTTTTTAAATTCTCCTATCAATCAATCTTTTTTTTTTAATGAATAATAATAAAACAAAATTGCTTTCAATATTAATGTGTGGAATTTGTGGAATTTAACACTGACTTGTATCACTCTGAGTTCAAAATGTTCAAATAAATAGACGTGGGCAGGGACTGGTTATAGGTGAAAACAGGATTCGTTTTTAGCCTTCAAGCCTCAAATGCAGAACAATATAGGATGACTCAAACATGCATGAGTCAACTGAAATACAACATTGCCTAAGATAATGATGAAGGAACACAGTTAATATAAAAAGTCTACACACCCCTGTTCAAATGCCAGGTTTTTGTGATGTAAAAAAAATTACATCAAGATAAATAGTTTCACAAATTTTCCACCTTTCATGTGACCTATAACCTGTACAAAACAACTGAAAAACAAACAAATCTTTCAGGGAGATGAAGTAAAAATAAACAACTGAGATAATGTGGTTGCATAAGTGTGCACACCCTTTTAGAACTCAGTTAAGTTTGAACACAGCCACATCCCAGTTCCATTCAAACTCATGTTAAACTGGAGTCAGCACACACCAGTCACCAATGAAAGTGCCTCTGATCAACCCAAATAAAGTTCAGCTCTTTTCCTCACATTCTTGTAGCCACATCTTCCAGCACAAGCCATGGTCTGCAGAGAGCTTCCAAAGCATCAGAGGGACCTCATTATTCAAAGATATCAGTCAGGTGAAGGCTACAAAAGAATTTCCAAGGAATTAAATATACCATGGAACACAGTGAAGTCCGTCATCATCAAATGGAGAAAATATGGCAGTGACATTACCAAGAACAGGATGTTCAAAACTGATGATAAGATGAGAAGAAAACTAATCAGGGCTGAAGGAACTGCAGGAATTTCTGTACTGCCGTGTAGTACATGTGACAACAATCTCCCGTCTTTTCATATGTCTAGGCTACGGGGTAGCCTTATCTTACAAAGAAAAACATCCAAGCCCGGCTTAATTTAGCAAAAAGACATCTGAAATCTCACAAACATGTGGGAAAATGTGTTGTGCTCTGATGAAACCAAGGTTGAACTTTTTTGGACATAATTCCAAAAGGTATATTTGGCGCAAAAACAACACTGCACATCACCAAAATAACACCATACCTACAGTGAAGCATGGTGGTGGCAGCAGCTTTGGGCCTGTTTTCTTCAACTGCAACTGGGGCCTTAGTCAGGGCGGAGGGAATTATGAACGGTTCCAAATACCAGTCAGTGCTGGCATAAAACCTTCCCATCAAACATCTGTGGAGTGATCTGAAGAGGGCTGTGCACAGGAGATGCCCTCGCAATCTGTCAGATTTGGAGCGGTTTTGCAAAGAAGAGTGGGCAAATATTGCCACATCAAAATGTGCCACGCTGACAGGCTCCTACCCAAAAAGACTGAGTGCTGTAATAAAAGCCAAAGGTGCTGCAACAAAGCATTCGTTTAAAGTGATACTCCGGGATTTTTGACATAGGGTCCAATTTTCTAGTTAGCCAGCGTGTAGGATATGTGTAGAGAAAGTTATTTTGCGATTTCATGCAGTCTTTGTAAAATCTGAGTTGGCTGTTGCTAAGCTAGCGAAAGTGAACGTCCTGCAGCTAGCCAGCCACTAAAATAGACATACCCAGTACAAAACAAACACCCAAACAAATCAGTTATTATGCCAGGGTATCGATTTAAATATCTGTGTTGATAGAATGATTAAGGAAGTAAACCAAGCATGTATTCCTTTGATCATCATCAGCAATTCGTACTTCCTCATTGAAAGCTTGACAGCCGCGGATTGATATCACCCGCATGTCCCAATCCGACCGGCTCTAATAGTTTGTTTACTAGCAACCTCGCAACTGTAAAAGTGAGCACACGGAGCCTGTTCAAAGTATGGCAATGTTTGGCGAGCCCGATTATTTTGATGAGGAGGAAGAGCAGTTGCATTTTTCCAGTGAACCATACTTGTATGAGCCGGAGTATACGGACGAAGAATTGAAAGAGATGGATTTACAAAGAGCAAGAGAACAAGAGAGCGCGTCTGCAAATGCAGCCGCCGCCGAAGCTGCAGCAGAAAGCCGGGACAGAAGAACCGGGGATTGGTGGTGTCAGTGCCGAAATTGCGAAGTTATGGAGAACGAGGATGAATGTTTTTGCTGCAGGGAGTGGGACTTAGTTATCCCACAAATGCAAGAGCTGGAGCTAGATACTTCGTTTCGAAGTCTAGATGTGTCTGGTGGCCATAGCACTTCCAATGATGTCTGCATAACAGAGCACCAGGACTTCTTGCCCCATCTCAATCGTGGCGTACTGGAGACATTCTTCTGCGTCGAAAAGATAAATTGGAAGAAACGACCTAGACCTGCTGGACCTAATGGCCAGTTATCAATGCGGTAAGTGGTGTGCCAGAAAAAAATGTTGAATGTAGGAGCGTTTGGCCAGTTGCAAAATCAGTGAGATGATTATACTCACATCTTCTAAGTTAGGCCTCCTGTTTCTGTTACTCACCAACGTGTGTAATGCATGCCTCCAGTCTCTACTCTTTGTAATAATGACAACTGCTGCTGATGAATTGACGAGGGAGAAGTAAAATTCCGCCGCTGCTTAGAAACTAGTCCTCCAATATGCGTCAATTAAGTCGTTTGAAGCAAGGTCCGTTTCGTTCAAAATCTTATTATATCAACACAGATATTTAAATCGATACCCTGGCATAATAACTGATTTGTTTGGGTGTTTGTTTTGTACTGGGTATGTCTATTTTAGTGGCTGGCTAGCTGCAGGACGTTCACTTTCGCTAGCTTAGCAACAGCCAACTCAGATTTTACAAAGACTGCATGAAATCGCAAAATAACTTTCTCTACACATATCCTACACGCTGGCTAACTAGAAAATTGGACCCTATGTCAAAAATCCCGGAGTATCACTTTAAGGGTGTGCGTATTTATACAACCAGGTTATTTTAAGTATTTTATATTTTTCCTCCTTTAAAGGTTTCAGTTTGTTATTTAATTGCGTTGTACAGGTTATAGGTCACATTAAAGGTGGAAAAAGTTGTGAAATTATTTGTCTTGCTGTCATTTTTTTACATCACATAAACCTGCCATTTGAACAGGGGTGTGTAGACTTTTATATCCACTGTATGTAACACTTATTATTCGGATTATGGCTCCCTTCAAAGCTACCATCTGTAATTAGATTGGCTGACCCATCCCTCTTCTGGCACTTCATCACAAGATGTTATTTACATTACTTCTGTCTAATAGTGTGTCGGCTTTGGCCTGACAAGAAGAAGACCAGAGAGCACAGGTGAGGCCAGGTGAGGAGCAGATCTGCCATCTACTGGTGAAAGAAAAACAAATACACTTGATGGCAGCTTTAAAGCCCCAGTGTGTAGGATTCGTGGCGCATAGGTGGATGGTGCTATTGCACTTTCTCTTTTAGCTACGGCAGACCTCGAGGGTCACCCGGGCTCACCTTAGCGCGGACAGCTCGCGTACCGGCGCAAGAACCGCGCGCCACGACTGTATACATAAAACACGGTCCCGTTCACTTTTTTTTTTTTTTCCCCGCATGAGAGCACACATTCCCGATCGTGTACCATGACATTCTACACATCAAATGAAACCTTGCGGTCTCCTCTTTTTGACTATGCAATTCATTTCCCGGCACAACAATCACTCACCGAGCACATGGGGCTTTTATACGGAAAAGCACAAAACGGAAAAGCACAAAGCTTACCTTTCAAGGCTCTGCCCAGGTCAAACTCAGGATTTCACCATAAACTTGGTCTGAAATTTGTCCGTAAGGATCCAGCGAATAAAATCCAGTAAAACAATTTAGTCCAAAACACGTGTTAGATCCATTATGACGTGTGATCCGGCAGCATGCTTGTCATTGTTTATCCAAACCACGAGCCTTGCTGAAGGCGGAGCCCAAATGTCCTTCTGCGGCTCTCGTATTCAAAATGGCTGCTTCTATATGGGGAAGATCCCCCTTTTATGTGACTATATCTAAGTCCAAAAGAATACTTTGATTTCATGATGGAAGTGAAAAGGCTTGGAAAACAATGTATTTTTGAATGGGTATCTTCAATTTCAGTAATTAACGGGTAAAAATCTTACACACTGTCCCTTTAAAGAGCCATTAAAGGGATAGTAATTTTTTTTTAAAATGTTAATCTGTATGGTTTTCCTTCTAAAAGTTACGTGCGGTAACACCGGCTTATCTCTGACAATTTATGCTCAGCCCGGTTCTGCTCGCGTTCTGGAGCTCAGGTAATTAGGTCCGGTAAGTTCGCGGGGACTCGTAATAAAGCTTGTTTTTCTTCTCAAAACAAAACATTTGTCCGAAAGGTGATATATTTGCATCCCAAACAGTTGTCCACAAAAAATCCAGCAGCGTAGTTAGCATTCGCATATCTTGTCTCGATTCGTATCCCTGCGCTCCCGTTAGCTGCCTGTTGCCTGTTCACTATCCCTTTAAGCACCCTCCTGAAGCTTTACTCCGTCCCTAAGCAAAATCTGAAAAATCCTCCAGAGTGGGTGGTGCCTGGTGTGTTGGGGAGAGCGGGTGTCGAGCGGGCTCTAGAGCAATGATTGGCAGCCGACCAACAACCACAACAATCCAACATGGCGTGGACCGTTGCACTCCAGACTTTGAAAAGCACATGTGTGCTCGGATCACACCGTTTCCCTTTTCTCCAGACACGGCGGGACATCGCAGTGCCCAGCAGTGCCAGGTAGGGGCGGGGCTGAGATGGGCTCCTCACGTACTGCCCATAGACTGCCAGGGGCTGTGCTGGTCACGTAAGAAAGAAAGAAAGAAAGAAAGCTATGCCTTTATTAGTCCCACAGTGGGGAAATTCCAGTTCTGCATTTAACCCATCCTGTTATTAGGAGCAGTGAGCAGCACATTACTGCGCCCGGGGACCATCTCCATGATCTTCTTGCTTCGGCTTGGTCAGGACCAAAGCTGGAGGTACCTACGGTGCATGTTTTGGATTGGTGGGGGAAACCGGAGTGCCCGGAGGAAACCCACCCAGACACGGGGAGAACATGCAAACTCCACACAGAAAGGCTCGGGTGACCCGGGGATCGAACCCAATAACCTCAGAACAGCATCTGATTCATTAGCGGCCGTTATTCCAACCCCAAAATTCAAATGTAGGCTGATACGGACACGGCTCTTGACCCAAAAGTCAAATTTTTAATAAATATACACTAAAATGCCAAAATAAGGCCAGGGATTGATATACATTTATATTTTAGGCCCATTTACACAGCTAATCAGTAGAAAAAAGTGATTTTGGTGTTTAGTATCCCTTTAAGTTGTCTCCAGTGTTGTCTGTTGCTTTCTACACACTGGTCTTAAAGTACATGTCATATTTTAATATAAACAGGAGGAAGCGAGGATGCACAATTTTGCCTTAAACAATAACCATTCTATTTGTCTTTCATTACCTTGTGTGTTGTTGTTGACCCATTCATTGATGTAGGCTGCTGCCCCCTGGGGGTTGCTGAAGTCCAGGCTGCTGGTCAGACTCTGGAAGTTCTGCCAGTTTGTCTCCACAAACTCATCCTCCAGCGGAAATCCCTCCTGAGTGAAGATGCCGTTGGCGATGACCACAGCATCCAGGTTCGATTTCGCTGTCAGAGTTTTGTGGAGCTTCCTCAACATTTTATAAGGGCCTGGAAAGGAAATAAATAATATACAAGATTCATATTAGTGAAATTCTCATTGTCATTGCAATTTGAATCAGTACTTCTGCATCAAAATCAATATTCTTTAACTAGTGTACAGTAGAGTGAATAAGGTTTTATGTAACAAAGTTGTAGACCTGTTAAAATGTAATATGAACCTTCTAACATCCTGATTTTTAGTGTGTGTTGAGATCAAAGTTTTTATCTATTGAGCTGTTTTTGCCAATCTTCAACATACTCTAGGTCTAGAAGAATTAAGGCATTATTCTTTAAGTCAAGCTATTAAAAAAACAAGTTCAAAACAAGTTCAAAAACCAATATATATCAATCAATAATAGATTAAGCTACTCACCATTTTTCTTATAGCGCAGAGCAGTGACAATCTGTTTCCTTGTGTCTCCATGGGCTCCGGTCAGCAGCATGCCCAGGATTGATGCCACCCCGTGGGGTGAAAACACCACATTGTCCCGGGGTTTGGAGCGGGCAACCTGCTGGAAAACCTGAATGCCCAAATCTGACCCCCGCTCTCCATAGGAAGGGGCCTGGGACAGCACAGAGTCAAAGCCAAACAAGGCCACCGCACACAGACACAATAGAGACACTCGCTTCATTTTAACCTGAGACAGAGAGAGAAAAGGTGGGTTAAAGATTAATCTAGTGATAAAATATAATGAAATCAAATGCAGTGAAGCAGAAAACTGAATAACTGGATATGCTGAACAAATGTAAACACTACTTTTCAATAGCACAATAGCTGTTTTCAGTGCGTTTCACAATAAAGCAGCACCTTTGAGTGGTTAAAACCCGTGTGCAATTCATCTCAGATTACTACATCTGAAACTCAAAGGCTTTCATGATGACAAGGTCTCACAAGGTTTGGCATTTATAGTGATTCAGTCTACATTACACTTCCAAAGTCACCTGCAGATGACTCAAAACACCTTTTAGAGTAATCATCGAATAGATCACCATCAGAATAACGGCACGACACTATTACACTTGTTTATGGATTGCAAATATTAGAATTGCTCAAATGCCCTGAGGTTCCCAATTGTGTAATCATTTTCCTGATGGACCTATAAAAAAATAATATATAAAAAATAAAAAATAAAAATTGTCAAGATGAACCACCTTCACAATTATATTTTACACAGAAAGATATTTCTAAAGTCACTTAAAATAATGTAAACTATTACAAACACAATGCAGTGGGATTTTTTGTGGATGTCTTAAAACAAAGTCAGGACTGGTCAGTGTAGCTGTCAGTCTAAGTTGTATTATTTTCAGAGTTCAATACTGTAGATAATTTAACATATGATTCAAGCTGAAGAGTACACATCTTTATTAACTTAAACACAGCCTAATGTCCATGCAATGTTCCAATTAATTTACTTTTTTTTTTTAAATCTTATTTTCCAGTGGTAAGATGTGTTGCAATTTAACCTAACATGAGAAGAAACGTATAAAACGTACATCTTGAGTGATTCTGTACATATTTGTTCATGGCAAATTGAGCACACGACCTGCGTCATGTTTACATTAAAACTAGCCTGTGGTCCTTGTCACTTACCGTAACTTCTCCTTTTGATGCAATGTTTTATCTTCGTAAATGCCAAATGCGCAGAACATACGTCCTCTAAATATAAAATCCGCACAGTTCCAAACTTGTGGCAAACACCACTAACTAAAGAGGGGAGGTTTTAGTCAAGACTTTATTGAAATGAACTCCGCCCACGACCTGGCGACGCTAAAAGAAAACTAAAACACTGCACTTCCGCTTGGCCTTCAAAATAAAAACTTCCGCTTACAGAATTTGAGTTTCTAAAGTTTCTAAATTGCTATTTCAATCAATTTAATACCATGTATATAAATGTTAAATATTTTTTTATTAAACATAAGGATAATAATTTCAATTTCTACATAATTTCGATTCACTGTATGTTCGATCAATCAATCAAACATTATTTATAAAGCGCTTTTCATACAAAATTGTAACACAAAGGGCCTTACAGTGATTATTAAGGATTAGAAGATTAGAAGATTGACTTTATTGATCTCGCACAGGAGATATCGGTTTCTGCATTTGACCCGGGGAACATCTCCATGTTGAACACATATGGCAGAATTGACAATAAAGCTGACTTTGATCTTTGATTTCCTGTTTTGCTTTTATTTGTCTTTTATTTGTGTTGGCTAACTTGATGAAGCAAAACTATTTACAGTGGTACCTCACCTTACGAATGACCCAACAAACGAAAATTTCAAGTTACGAAACGCCTTCACGGTAAATTTTGGTCTCTAGATACGAAAGAAATTTCAAGTTACGAAACACAAAATCTCAAAAATTCAAATAATGCGCGCTCAGCCACACACATTATACGCTTTTCTCAGACTGAATTTAAACTTTTCTCACATTTGTCTCTCGTTTAAACACTCAAACATTCATAGATTTTCAACAAAATTATTAATAGTGAAGTGTGGGGGGAAGGGGGAGGGGGGAGAAGAGTGCGCTCTGACACATGTGATAGCGCAGCATGACCCAGCGCGGAGCTGACAGCAGGTCTAGACCAAGGTCTAAAGCAGGACTGGACCAGGACTAAACCAGGACTAAACCAGGACTAGACCAGGACTAGACCAGGTGGATTAAAGCAGCGAGGAGGGGACTGCACGCAGTCTGAGCACATGAAAGCATGAACGAGACCCATGCAAGGTCTAGACCTCCTCTAGACCTGACCAGATCTAGAGGAGGTCTAGAGGAGCCGCGGTGGTCTGGACTAAACCAGGACTAAACCTGGACTAAACCAGGAGGAGCCCACGGCTCTTGCATGGGTCTCGTTCATGCGTTCATGCGCTCAGACTGCGTGCAGTCCCCTCCTCGCTGCTTTAATCCACCTGGTCTAGTCCTGGTTTAGTCCTGGTTTAGTCCTGGTTTAGTCCTGGTTTAGTCCTGGTTTAGTCCTGGTCTAGTCCTGGTTTAGTCCAGGTTTAGTCCTGGTCCAGTCCAGTCCTGCTGGCAGCCCCGCGCCGGGTCATGCTGCGCTATCACACGCGCAGTCTTCTTCTGAACTTAACAATGGAATATCCCCTATCGCTTTTGTGTTTAGAAGAAGTTGTTTTGCAGAGGGCGGCCAGTTCCTATGCCCTGTCAAGGCAAACTGAAAATGTCAAATGACACTTTCCCACTAAATGTTATCCTCCCCAACCTTAGATTTAGACTTAGACAAACTTTAATGATCCACATGGGGAATTATTTAGACACAGTAGCTCACACATCACAATATATTATAATAACAAAGAGCAAAAATATAAATGGTTATAATAAATTCTACAAAAAAAAGGCAGCAAAAGTGGCACATTTGATTAAGATTAAGACTTTATTGATCTCACACAGTGACACACAGGAGAAATTCACTTCTGCATTTGACCCAAGTGGGCTCCAGTGGGCAGCTCATCTTTCCAGCGCCCTATTGCCCAAAGACCCACACTGGCTTGCTCATTGCTGGGGGGATTTGAACCCAGGTCCCCTGGGTGAAAGTCAAGTGACTTAGTTCATAAGGATTGAATTACTTTACCTCCTGCCAAATAGAGATAATTGTGGGGTTAATGACATGAAAGTTTAAAAAACAAACAAACAAAACAAAAAAAAAAAAAACAAAAAAAACAATCAGCTATAAATCTTAACTGTGGCTCACAAATAAATAACACACAAAACAGACAAATACATAAATATACTTAAACTTAAAGGGCCCATATTATTTAGTATAGTATAGTATTTTATTAGTACAGTGGTACCTCACCTTACGAAATTAATTCGTTCCAGAAGTGGTTTCGTAACGTGAAAAATTTGTAAGTTGAGTAGGATGTCAATGGAAAAAGCCTGATTCGTTCCAAGGTGTTTTTTTTTTATAGTGTAACATTTGTGTTCTGCGTCCTGATTGGAATAAACCAGGTCTAGACCCGAACTAAACCAGGTCTAAACCTGGACTGGACCTGGACTAAACCAGGATTATCCCGGGACATGGCAGTGCCGTTGGAGGAGCGCGGTGCACGTTCCGCGCTAGAGCTAAGAGGCCGAGAAAGAAAGAAAGAAAGAAAGAAAGAAAGCTATGCCTTTATTAGTCCCACAGTGGGGAAATTCCAGTTCTGCATTTAACCCATCCTGTTATTAGGAGCAGTGAGCAGCACATTACTGTGCCCGGGCACCATCTCCATGATTTTCTTGCTTCGGTTTGGTCAGGACCTCAGCTGGAAGATTTACCTAAAGACAGACGCTCTTTCAGCGGGAATAAGAGCGGGGCGGGGCGGGCTCTGCTTCTATGTGACTTCCAGAGCGGGGAGGCTGACACTGTGAGCCGCGCGGGGCTCCATCCCGCGGCTCCATCCCGCGCCGTGTCACTTTTTGATCCTTCGATGTCGGCTCTTCCTATCATTGTGAAGCAGAATTCACCAAGCGTTTTATTGTTCACTCACTAAGGGAACGTGAGCGGGGTTTAGACCGTCGTGAGACAGGTGAGTTTTACCCTACTGATCATGTGTTGTGTCTCCGCTCCCCTATATTGAGCCGTACAAGAAAAGTGTAGAATGTGTGGTGAGGCATTTACAGCCCTAAAACATGTAGAACAATTGCCAAATACAAAGTTGTCCTACCTCGTGGACCTCTCCCACCGCGGACCACCTCTGGAACCTAACCCCGTGTGTGTTGATAAAGTGTATTTACGTTTCGGGGCGTGCATCTGAGCGCGCATTAATTGAATTTTTGAGATTTGTTGTTTCTAAAGTGCTTTATAAATAAAGTTGGATTGGATTAGAGATTTCGCGTTTCGTAAGTTGAAATTTCATTCGTATCTAGAGACCAAAATTTGACGTGAAGGCGTTTCGTAACTTGAAATTTTCATTTGTTGGGTCATTCGTAAGGTGAGGTACCACTGTATAGTATTTTCTGATCTGTGTTATAATGTTGTTTCCTCATCACAGACAGAGAGTTGTGTTTTGCTTCATTCACTCAAGTTGAATGCAAAAACCCTGCCTATTTAAGAGTTCTCAAACTCAAAATACTCGGTTCCACCTTGTGATGTCATGTGGCAATACAGGAAGTGCTCCACTGTGTTTTAAACTGTCAACTTGAAAACTACCACTACATGACATCACAAGGTGGAGCAGAGCATTTTGAGCTTTGGAAATGTAAACAGACTAATAATACTGTATAGGATTACTCAAACATAAAACAAACCACAACTCCAAGTACGTTTTTGATGAGGTGATAACATGTGTGTAGAATCCCTCAGTCGTCCAGGTAAAATCCAATTCATTCTTTAACTCCCCTCTCATCCAGTTCTTTTCTTCAAAGGACAAAACACTGAGCCACAAACAAAGCAATGTGGTCTACTCCATTCATTGTAGTGAAGTCTGCAGTGAGCGCTACATTGGAGAAACAAAACAGCCACTTCACAAGAGGATGTACCAACACAGACGGGCGTGCCAGAGTGGACTTTCATCTGCCGTACATCTCCACCTAGAAGTCACGGGCCACTCCTTTGAGCACAGTGCGATTCAGATCTTGGCCAGAGAAAAGAACTGGTTTGAGACAATAGGGCAGCCAGGTCAGGTCCAGAGGTGTGAAAATACCCATGGCCCTAAATGGTTCTGCGAACAAGACCCCACACTCTACCCGCACTCCATATTTAATAGGCTTACCTAACTAACAGAAACTGTAAATAGGTGTGGTAGTTCCAGAGTAATTTAATTGTAGTTGGCTCCTCAGGCAGATATAGGCATATAGGCACCAGCGTCTGACCAGAACTGAAGAAGCAGCTTGGATGAGCTGCAGAACTTCGACCAAATAAACTTTTGTCCAGTTGACAAATTGAATTTCTCCTTTTGCCAAAATTTTAACATGGCTTACAGCTCTCAAGAGTCGATTCTGTGTAATATCAGTTGAGGTTTAACAATTAGTATAGAAGCTGCTCTCTGGTTGCTTGTAATTCTAATGGCTATCAGGAAGCATTGGTCACAAATGCACCCTGCAGTCCACGGCTTCGATGTAGCAGCAGTGTGGAAAATAAACACTGAGGGAAGCCTGGGGCTATAGAAAAAGTTTGGATGTTTGTGAACAAATGGCTGTAACTGTGTAACTTTTTAGCCAAAGAAAAATAGGCTAAAATAAATGCATGTTTTTCCAATATACTTGTTTTAATTGCACTGAAAAATTTAATAAAAAAATATAACATCCATCCTTATACTGTGAGTTGGTTTAGATTTCCACAGAAGTGACTCTTATAGCTTGTTTCCATGGAGAGGTGTGGTCCTTTTGCTGTAGTACTCCACAGTATGGGATAAAACATATCGATGTTCCAAAGTATTGTTTTAACTTTATGTGGAATCATGCAGGTGATATGCAACCTCCAGAAAGTGATGCAATGCTGCTTTATCTCTGTAATCAAATTACTGAATTGTATCAATGTGTATCTCTCCGTATTCAAATTAACAATAAACAAAATCTGCATAACAAGAGACAGGCAACAATAAGAAACCATTTTATTAATTTATTAACAATAAAGCCATTCAAACATTCATGCTTTAAAAAATAAATTCTTGATTCAAATATATAACATTTCCTGATTTGCTTTTTCTTGTGTGAAGCAGCCATAAAAACAAAATCACTTGCGGTGTCACAGTGTCCATGAGTCAACCAAAATGGGTTTTCCTTTCCAAATAAACAGCTATGTCATGGTCAGTCCAGTCACTCTTTGAGCCACTGTTGTAGGAGTAAGAAAATGTGGTCACGCGCCATTGCCAACTGAACAGGATCCTCTGCCCGCGCTGGGTACATGTTGGCGCAGTGGGCAGTTCCTAAATCGGAAAGACAATGATGTATAAATAGTAGAAAAGGGAAAAATAAAGAGCAGTTATCCACCAAATAAAGTCCAGGGTTACAGGCAAGCATTGTTTAAGTTTCCTGGCATCTATTTTAGCAATGATTATGTTGTAATTCAGGGTTATTAAAAAAAAAAAAAGAAAAAGAAGAAAGTGGATGTAAAGGTTGGTTTGTTGAAAAAATCTGGCCAAATAAAAACAAGATATAGGACACATCTGGAGGAAATTCCCGATAGAAATCATTTATAGCTATTTCTTATAATAAAATTGTGTTGGCGGTAATGCATAAATGAAGGCTAGTGTTACGCAAGACTTCTAGAATGAGATCTATGGCCAATCACAGCATAGAGAGGAGTGGGCGTGTATGGGGGTAGGTGGAAATGGTGATTTTTAGCGTAATGGTGCCTCAAATGCATGACAGTAAAGATACGCACATCTCTCAAGAATTAGTGAGTTGAAGGGCCCATATGCCTCAATTTTGAGATCCATGATATAATGTTTCCTCTTCATGTGTTTTCTTTCATTCACGTTTTTAACACACAGACTCTCAACTCTCAAGCTGGAAAACATTCCGTTCCACCTTGTGACATCATGTGGTAATACAGGGAGCGCTCCACTGTGTTTTTAAACTCATACACCTTCACTAGAATCAGTTGGATGATTTCAGATCTGGAATTGCCAATCTCGACTGAACAAAAAGTAAAAGGAACTCAAAACTATCACTATATGACATCATAAGGTGGAACAGAGCGTTTTGAGCTTTGGTGAGGTAGACTAATAATAAAGGGTTACTCAAACATGTGTGAATGAAACAAAACACAATTCTGGGCATGTTTTTGAGGAGGTAACAACATTCTAACATGGTTTAAAGCTCACAAGAGTCAATCTTGCGCAATATAGGTCCTCTAATGATGAGAGGAAAACATAAAAATACATATGTAAATTGAAATGTAGTGAATCCAGACCACGTCTCTATTTTTCGTTATATTTGTCATTTTGCTCACAGTTTTCAGTCATAATGAGTTTCAGTTATAATTTCTACATTGCTTTGTTTTTTTGTTTTTTTTACCTTTGATGAAAACAGCTGGGAGATCAGGCGTTATGTCCTTGGTGATGCCCAAAGCGTGCCACGGGTCTATGGAGCCGTTTGGAAAGACGATTCTGGATGAGCGAATGTTGTATCCTCCATAATATTCATTGGTTTGAACCACGGCGTCAGCCAGCTGCTCTGCGCTCACATTATAGAAGTCTGCACACTGCTGCACCTGATAACTGAGTAAAACACTCACAATATAACGATGCATAAAAGAGATATACAAGGAAGGACAAAAATCATGTAGAGTATCTAAACAGCAAGCTTTGCAGGTATGATGCTAAAGATAAACAATAATTACTTTTAGTCTGTCTGTCTGTCTGTCTTTTTGGGTGCACCGTCTCTATGGAGATGTTATTGCTTTGCCTGTAATGTTCCACAATATGCCATTAAATTTACCGGTCATGTATTTAATCATTAACAGTGCAATGAGTGAAATAAACAGTGAAATTAACTGAAGAATTAAAGTGAGGGTGCCTCTCCATGGAGCTGACCTGTAACTTGGCCTTGTGGGGTTGCCTGCCTGTCTCTATGGAGATAAATACTTTAACGCCATACTGTGGAACATCCCAGGCCAAGCAAGAAAATCTCTGCTGGTGGTAGATGCTCCACCAGAAAAGTTAGCACAGAAGAAATAATGTGTGTGGAATTGCATTTATTTATTTATTTATTTATTTTAATGGCCATTATGAATTAAAGGAAAAGTACCGTTTTTTACCATTTGAGCCTTATTTCAGTAATAAAACAAGTTGTTTTACTCACCCATACCACTTTGGTGTCATATGGAGCATTTCCGGAGATGTTTTAGATTAGCGTTAGACTAACGCCGTTAGCCTAGCGCGACTTATAGCCATAGCTCGGGGCATACCCCGAGCATGTAATATGCCTCGTGCGGGCTCCAAATAACACAAACTTTAGCACTTTTCAAATCATAGAAGCTCGATGTCTTAGTCTACGATTTCGTTTGAATCAAAAGTGGCCTGTAATTCGAGATTTATCCATAATTTACAGCTTTGCGTTTCATGTTTGGGTCCCGGGAGCTGAGAGTGAAATAAACTGTGACTCCGCACATGCGCACTGGCCTCCTCATCTACTCGAAACTATGGCTAAATCTCGGATTACAGGCCACTTTTGACTCAAACGAAATCGTAGGCTAAGACATCAGCTTCTATGATTTGAAAAGTGCTAAAGTTTGTGTTATTTGGAGCCCGCATGGGGCATATTACATGCTCGGGGAATGCCCCGAGCTATGGCTATAAGTCTCGCTAGGCTAACGGCGTTAGCCTAACGCTAATCTAAAACATCTCCGGAAATGCTCCATATGACACCAAAGTGATATGGGTGAGTAAAACAACTTGTTTTATTACTGAAATAAGGCTCAGATTGTAAAAAACGTTACTTTTCCTTTAAGTCATTTAAAGAGCCCAAGTGAGGTTATATTTGAGTCCACCACCGTAGGAAAGCAGACAGAGTTTCAAGTGTTGTGCAAAACAGTAACAGGTTTGTAATTAGAGGGATTGGACATTAGTGAGTTAGTGTTTAGTCTACTCACTCCAGAGGGAAACCTGCAAAGGGCTGGTCAGGTGAATCAGTGCTTTGATAGAAGCCAAACTCTGTGCACGTCTGGTAAACCCACTGTCGCCCTGCAGCATAAAAACAAGCTTTAAATAGAATCAAGAGCACAGGTTTTGGTGCATTAGTTTTCCAAGTTTTATTTACTTTTCAACTATCTGATATTGTGATAATGCAATGAAATATAATGATGATTTGTTTAACTTATCATTTAATAACACTTAATGTTTAGTGGTGAATGATTTAGAAAATTCTTAACTGGGATTATAAAAGCAGGTTTTTGCCATAGTTTCAATATTATTGCGTAGCATAACATTTTCGACACTTCAACATAGAGAAGGTTTCCACAGTGGTCATCTGTTTTCACGATCAGATCAGGAGATGCGAGTCTGGTCAAGGGTGAATCTCTATGTTTTCAGATAGTCGTGATTGACTGGTTGTGTCTGAGAAATCACAGGGGATTGAAAAATACAGTGGATTTCTGTAGAATTAACAAGCAAAGCACTAAATACTCTCATTCTGAGGGGAGGAAAAAAGCTATTTTAAATGTACATTATATATGACCAATGAGCTTGCTCGTTTCACATGTCACTGAAACATACTAATCTGACTGGATGATCACAACAAACATCATCACTGGATTAAAGTGGCAATCGAAATACAGAAACGGGTCCATGGGACTATAAACCGAGAAGATGGGGCTTTTTTACTCTCACACACCTTACTGTCCTGAGAAAGTCAGACTGCAGATGGCACCGTCTGCCTGCCTCTACCAGCAGGCAGACGGTGCCAAAACCTGTATAAATCAGCTGACCAATCACGTCACAGCTACATCATGTGACCACTCTGAGGAAGAACGACAGTGAGCAGTAGAACCCGTCAGGTATGAAAACAAACTTATGGTCTGAACCTACTAACACAAAGAAATATCAGTCTGGATTATCCATGAAAATAACCACTGGCACTGAAAACAAATAACAAAAAGACATGAATTTTATGGTTTTGGGAAACAAAGCTCCAAACAAGACACCCACACAAAATAAAAGAATAAAGTGACTCCAAGTTAACCTAATTTGTCCATGTTTGTAAAGGGACACTGTCTCTAAACCCACGTCCTCAGTGCGCTTCCGTCAGTGACACCCCAAATGCTGGGAAATAAAGCCACAGAGACACATCTGAGCGCTCTGAACTTCAGCTTAAACTGTAAATGTTGTTTACTGTGGTTGCCTTAACTTGAGTTGACCCAGTGACTGTTATTGACTAATTCTATTTAAATGTCATGCCTGACGTGGTTTTAGATGTTATCCATGCATGTTTGAGTAATCTAGCAATCTCTCTCTCTCTATTTTCAAGCTTTCCTTAAAGGCAAATTAACGTTTTTTTACAATCCGAGCCTTCTTTCGGCAATAAAACAAGTAGTTTTACTCACCCATAGCATTTTTCTGTCAATTGGAGCAGTATCGCAGAACTTATGTTGAGCCGTTCTGTTCTAGTAATGATCCCGTATCTGTTAACATGGTGCTGTATCATATGCTCGGGGCATTACTTTGCGGTGTCCAAATAACACAAACTTTAGCACTTTTCAAATCATAGAAGCCCGATGTCTTAATGTAAGAAATCGTTTGAAGCAAAAGTGGCCTGTAATCCGAGATTTAGCCATAGTTTCGAGTAGATGAGGACGCCAGTGCGCATGCGCGGACTGTGCTCTCAGCTCCCGGGACCCAAACATGAAACGCAAAGCTGAAAACTATGGATAAATCTCGGATTACAGGCCACTTTTGCTTCAAACGATTTCTTACATTAAGACATCGGGCTTCTATGATTTGAAAAGTGCTAAAGTTTGTGTTATTTGGAGACCGCAAAGTAATGCCCCAAATACAAATGCTAATGGTTACGCTACAACATAACTTTCTTCAAACGGCTCCAAATGACACGAACGTGATATGGGTGAGTCAAACGACTTGTTTTATTACCAAAAGAAGGCTCAGATTGTAAAATAACGTTACTTTGCCTTTAAGGTTGGCTGCAAGATTCTGTACAAGGCTCTGCCCACAAGCCTACGTCACCCCATTCTCCATAAATATACAAAAAGATTAGATAAAACATGATAGTGGTCTGAAGGGGGAGTGATCGAGCATATTTTCAAAAGAACTAAAGGTAACAATATGTTATGTGGTAGCAGTTAATACTCCGTGCAAGTAAAATACCCCCGCAAAGCACCAGGACCCGACGGCATCCCCGGACGGGTGCTGAGGGCTTGTGCTGACCAACTCGCCGGGGTGTTCACCAACATCTTCAACCTGTCTCTGAGCCAGTCTATCGTGCCCACCATCTTCAAGACCTCCACTGTAGTCCCCATCCCAAAGACCCCCACAGCATCCTGTCCTAATGACTATCGGCCCATAGCACTCACATCTGTCATCATGAAGTGCTTTGAACGAATCATTAAGAGACACATCTGTGACTCCCTCCCCGACACCCTGGACCCCCTGCAGTTTGCATATAGAGCAAAGCGGTCTACAGACGACGCTATTGCTCTAGCAGTCCACACCTCTCTCAGTCACCTGGAGAGAGGAAACGCATATGTGAGAATGCTCTTCATCGACTACAGCTCGGCATTCAACACCATAATCCCCTCCAAACTGGTCTCTAAGCTCACCGCCCTGGGCCTGGGGACGTCCATCTGCTGCTGGATATGGGACTTCCTCACCAACAGGCCACAGGCGGTGAGGATCGGCAGCCATCTCTCCTCCACATGTGTCCTCAGCACTGGGGCACCCCAGGGCTGTGTTCTCAGCCCTCTCCTGTACTCCCTGTTCACCTATGACTGTACCGCCAGGCACAGCTCCAACACCATCCTCAAGTTTGCTGACGACACCACCATCCTAGGCCTCATCACTAACAACGATGAGAGTGCCTACAGAGACGAGGTGAAATCACTGACCAGCTGGTGTCAGGAAAATAACCTCTCTCTGAACGTCAGCAAAACTAAGGAAATGATCGTGGACTTCAGGAGACAGCGTGTAGACCAGCATCCCCCCATCTCCATCAACAACGCTGAGGTGGAGCAGGTCAGCAGTTTTAAGTTCCTCGGGGTACACATCACTGAGGATCTGTCCTGGACACTACATACAGACGCTGTGGTTAAGAAAGCCCGACAAAGACTTCCTCTACTTCCTGAGGAAGTTGAGGAAGTTTGGTATGAACACCAGCATCCTCACAAACTTCTACAGGTGCACCATCGAGAGCCTGTTGACGGGCTGCATCACAGTGTGGTATGGGAACTGCACCGCTCAGAGCCGCAAAGCACTACAGAGGGTGGTGCGAGCGGCAGAGGACATCACTGGCAGCAGTCTCCCCTCCATCCAGGACATGCTGCCTTACGCAGCAGGGGTCTGCGTAAGGCACGCAGCATCACTAAGGACCATACTCATCCGGCACAAGGACTCTTCCGTCTGCTACCCTCTGGTAGACGATACAGGAGCCTGCCAGCACGCACAAAAAGACTCAAAGACAGCTATTACCCCCAAGCTGTCAGACTACTGAACTCTGGGTAATACTCTAAATAATACTGAACTCTCAATAATACTGCACTAAACTACCTTTCATTATGCATAATATGTTTACTGCTGCTGCTCTATATGAATATATCATGTTTGTCACTACCTCACTGTAAATTACTGTTACATGTGCAATATTTATACCACACTATGTGCAATATTTATACCACACTATGTGCAACATTTATACCATACTATGTGCAATACGAAATCCACATGCAACACCTACACCACACCAGATATTATGTGCAATCTGTGAAATACTTACACCTTATTTGATCTTGATTTAATCCTACCTGCACCTTGTACATTGTACCTTGTTTTTTGTTTTTATTACATATTTTATTATATTGTTTATTATATTGTTTATTATATTGTTTATTATATTGTTTACCTCTTCCCCTGCACTTTACAACACTTTTTTTACCATGTACTATTATTGCATGTTATTAGTACTTCTTGACTATCTTAGCGAGTCAACGGTTCTTCTGATCCTAAGCATTTCATTGCATTGTTGACCTTGTGTTGATTCTGCATATGACAAATAAACAATCTTGAATCTTGAATCTTTAAAGATCCCATGACATGGTACTTCTTGATGCTTTTATATGGCTCCTTAATGGTTCCCTAATACTGTAAATGAATCCTTCTTCAAAATCAACACTCGGTGCATGAGAAACAGAGATAAGATGAGAAAGAGTCATAAATGTCACTCTGGAACACTCCATTATGGGCGTTGTTGCTTTAATGCAAATGAGGAGGACAGAGATGGCCTATAGTAGGGGGTGGGGGCGTGGCCAAACTCTCCGCTCCGCTCTGTGAACCACTTCCGTGTTTTTGCACGGGGGGAGAGATGAGAAGCCTTCCATTGAAAAATAAACACTTTTCAGAAAATAAAATTAAACCACTGCTGTTTCAGATATCCACAGGCTCAGATAAAGGACTTCCGAGCCTAAAAACACTCGCAAGTTCCTCCAGGCAAATAAAAAAACGTATTTCGCATTGCGTAGCTCCTCCGCAGTCCAAACTCTCTGGGCGTGATTTACAGAGACGCTGAGTAGAGACAGACGGGGGTGGAACTGCATTTGCATTTCTTTTTTCGAGCTGACGTCAATAAGTTTCCTTGTTCAAAATCGCCCGTTTGAGCTCTGATTTTTTCTAACGCAGAAAAGGATCGCAAATGCTCAGTTTAGACATTTCGCAACTTTTAACCATGGAGGGGGGGGGGCCTAAACAGGGTAGGGGAGCTCACATTAACGTTCAAAAACCTCAGAAAGTGAAAATTTCATGCCATGGGACCTTTAATACAACTGAAAAAATAAGTTTGAAAAAGCACATTTCAAATACTGTTATGTACATTTCACAGCCCTATCTTTTCCAATACACTGCAGAGTTAATCCACGGCCCCACATTGTACTACTGTAATATGACCATGTGTTGTTTGGGCAATCGTGATTATGTAGTGTACAGTAATTGAAGCAGCTCTTCTATATTTACACCATTTTCCTTTGTCTATTCTTGTGGCAATGCTCAGTTTTCTTGAGGTCTGGACTATTTTCAGCTCAAAGTGAAGCTGTAATTTCATTGTCACAATGAACAATTGACATCATACTTTCACTTCACTTTCTATTTAGTCCCCGCAAACTAGTCTTGGTTTAGTCCCAGTTTAGGCCCTGGTTTAGTCTCTGCTTTAGTTTAATCCTAGTTTGATCCTGGATTAGCTCAGGTCTAGCCCTGCTTTAGGACTAGATTAATGTCATCAAAATCCATTTTGTAGTTTTTCTTCAGTCGTAAAACTTATTTGACAGTGTTTAATAATGTGTGCATTGTGTCTCCATGGTAACTGATGAAAGTTCCGCCAATACACATACAAAGTCTCAATAGTAATAATTTCTGTACCCCTTTCTACCACCATGTCTAGTAATCTTTGTTCTCTCCATTTTCTTGTATGTTTTCAACCATTTATGTTTACGCAATAAATTTAAAAGGTGCATTGCGCAGCTTTTCTGGTGGAGGGTCCGGAGATGTTTTTGCTTTCGCTGAAATGTCCCATGGTATAACATTAAACATATTAATTTAGCATTTATTCATTACGGGTTTTCTACTGCTCAAACATCCAATAATTCTCTCTGAATAGGGTTGCCTCCCCACAGATCTGACCTGTAATATAGTGTATAGTTGTTCATTCATCTTCTTCCGCTTTTCCATTTTCTGGGTCGCGGAACACAATGCACTAGCCCACGACACAACAGGCCTTGATGTATCTTCTGCCATGGGGGCAAGGTGGGGTTAAGTGTCTTGCCCAAGGACACACGGTCAACCCGTCAAGAGCGGGATTCGAACCGCCAACCCCTGGATCACCAGAGAAACGCTCTACCAACTGAGCTACTGCCACCCTGTCTAGTTGTCTCCCTTGAAATAGATGTGCAGTGCACCTTTAATGAATAAAAAAAAAAAACCCAAAATGATGCTCCCCCTTCCCTGTCTCACTCACCGCCTCCTGCAGCCGGACCCTCCCAGGAGGTATTAGTCATGTCCTGGACGTAGCTGTTGAAGTTGACATTAAGACATTTCATTGAGAAAGTCTGCATCATGAGACGAGCCACTGCGGCGTAACGGTAATAAGGGTCCCCCAGAGACGCATCAGCCATGACACCGCACAGTACCTCGATGGTGATGTTGGTTCCTACTGCTCCCTGAAAAGGAAACACAGATACAATCGTTTAGACTTGACATGAGGCCCCTAACAATTATGGCACACGAAGAAATACTGTAATATAATGTATGTAGTTGAAGGTGCATTGCGCAACTTTTCTGGTGGAGGTTCTTGTTTTGCCTGGAATGCTCCGTGGTATGACACTAAACATGCATTTATTCATTTTAAGTGTTTCTATCGTTCAATAATACAATAATTCCTTCTGTGAATATGGGCGACTCTCCACAGATCTGAACTGTAATGTTCATAGTGGCAAGGCAAGTTTATTTGTAAAGAGATTAAGAGAAGTACACAAAGTAATTGAAAGTGCTTTACACAATAAGAAATACATAAAAATCACAATACAGACAAATCAAAACATAAATAATCATCATGAAATTAAAAAGAGAAAAATACAGTGAATGAGAGACAAGAGTGCAGAATGAAAACCTTTCAGTCACGTGCAGCTGAAAAGAACCGTTCTGAGTCTGGATTTAAACAGAGTCAAAGTAGAGGCCTGTCTAACATGTTCAGGAAGACTATTCCAGGTTTTAGCTGCAGAAAACTGACTGACTTCCCGTGTTTAGTCCCGACTCTGGGCACCAGCAGGAGGCCGGTCCCTGAGCTCCTCAAGAGTGCAGATGGTTCACGTGGCACCAACATGTCAGAGATGTACTTTGGTGCTCGGAGAGACCTGAGCACAGGACACATTTAAATCCAGACTCAAAACCCACCTGTTCAGACTGTCCTACCTCTCATAGCCAAACACTCCACTCTGATTTTGTTTTTATTTTGTTTTATACGTTTTATTGTATTGTTTGTTTGTGCTTTATATTCGTTTTTAACCTTGTGCAGTGTCCTTGGGTGTTCTGAAAGGTGCTTTTAAATAAAATGCATTATTATTATTATTATTACATGTGCTCATATTTCCTGGTTCGAGTCAGGACCTGAGCTTCAGCGTTCTGCATGTACTTCACCCGTCTCACAGTTCATTTGGAGAGACTCCTGTAACAGCCAGTGCACAGGCCGTTACAGAAGTCTAACCTACTGGACACACATGGGTAAGTTTCTCCAAGTCTGCTGACAGTATAGCTTTGTTTTTTTGCCATGTTTTTAGATGGTCAAAAGCTGTTCAAAAGATGTTACTGATTTGATGTGGCTGTAACCCGCTTGTCCCCCTCCTATAGATTACAAGTATAGATCTATTGGTTTAAAGGTCCCATGGCATGAAATTTTCACTTTCTGAGGTTTTTGAACGTTAACGTGAGCTCCCCTACCCTGTTTAGGCCCCCCCCCCCCCATGGTTAAAAGTTGTGAAATGTCTAAACTGAGCATTTATGATCCTTTTCTGCGTTACAAAAAATCGGAGCTCAAACGGGCGATTTTGAACAAGGCACCTTATTGACGTCAGATCGAAAAAAGAAATGCAAATGCAGTTCCACCCCCGTCTGTCTGTACTCAGCGTCTCTGTAAATCACACCCAGAGAGTTTGGACTGCGAATGCGCTAGGCAATGCGAAATGTGTTTTTTTTATTTGCCTTGAGGCACGTCCGAGTGTTTCTAGGCTCGGAAGTCCTTTATCTGAGCCTCTGAACCTTTGAACAGCAGTGGTTTAATTTTATTTTCTGTGGAAATGTGTTTATTTTTCAATGGAACGCTTAAAATCTCTCCCCCCGTGCAAAAACACAGAAATGGATCAGCTGAGAGCTACAGCGGAGAGCTTGGCCACGCCCCCACCCTCTACTATAGGCCATCTCTTTTCTCCTCATTTGCATTCAAGCAACAACGCCTATAATGGCCTTTTCAGAGAGAGAAAAAAATACTCTTTCTCATCTTATCTCTGTTTCTCATGCACTGAGTGTTGATTTTGAAGAAGGATTCATTTACAGTATTAGGGAACATTAAGGAGCCATATAAAAGCATCAAGAAGTACCATGTCATGGGATCTTTAATCTATACTGTGGAACATTCCAGACAAGCAGGTGGTGAACCCTCCACTAGAAATGTTAC
This sequence comes from Paratrypauchen microcephalus, assembly GCA_036785185.1. Lineage (NCBI taxonomy): Eukaryota > Metazoa > Chordata > Actinopteri > Gobiiformes > Gobiidae > Paratrypauchen > Paratrypauchen microcephalus. Next base: position 3,041,839 of record JAVJIX010000067.1, on the reverse strand, counting down.
ACAGTGTACCGTTAATGCAGGAGTATTTGCAAACAGGGGAAAAGATTAAAAGGTGCATCATGCAAGTTTTCTGGTAGAGGGTCCACTGTTTTCTGTGTTTTCACTGTGTGAATGAAACAAAACACAACTTCAGACATTTGCGATGAGGAAACAACATTATAACAATAGATTTATTTATTTATTTTTAAATGATGGGGCCTTTACAAAGTCTACTTCATTAGTCTCGTATCAAAGTCAAAATACTGACTCCGTTTGAACTCAAGCAGGTCAACATCACAACAACAAAGACGCACGTAGAAAGCAGCCAGGAGCCAGGAAAGCCTGCTCTGGTTGTGATAAGATAAAGATAGACTCGATTCTGTTGCAAGTGTTGTGCTCTGTGGCTCACTGCTGCTGGAACACTTAGTAGTGACTGACATGTGCAGACTTGCCTTGGTAACTACAATACACATGATCTGAGACGGTCACCCCATCTAAATAGAAACAGGAAGTTCTTGTGGGTTCTTGTTTTTCTAGCCTGTGCGTTACATAATCTCCTTTTCAGAATGCTATAAAGCTCTCCATTGATAACCTCTGGACTGTGAAGCTAGTGCACTTCCACTTTCATTGAGTTACACCTTACACAGACTTTTTAACTCAAATTCCTGAGTAGTATCTGAACCCAAGTTTGTTGTTGAATCAGAGAGGTAGTGGATGGCTCAATTTTATTATTTAAGTCAAAGTACAGATGCCGGAGCAAATAAATAGTCAAATAAAAGTAAAAGTATCAAAGGTGTGTTGCGTAGCTTTTCTGGTGGAGGGTCCGTCAAATGCTTTTCTCCATGTTATGTTATTCCTTTGTCTGGAATGTTTCACAGTATGGCATTAAACCTTTCTGTCTTCATGGAGACCAAACCAGACCAAGTTACAGGTCAGATCTGTGGAGAAGCCACAGTCAGAATGCCTGTTTTTTTCTAGGTATTTTTGAGCTGTAAAACCCCTTTTAAAGTAATGATGTCAGTAATGTCATACTGTGGAACCTTCAAGACACAGCAATGACATATCCATAGAAACAAGCAGGTGACGGAATCTCCACCAGAAAAAGTTACACAATGTACCTTTAAATAAAATTTTAAACAGGTACTTTAAAAGAAAAAGTATTTTGTACAGATTTTGAAATCTTAAGACTTCAATTGTACTAATTTTGATACAGATTTATGGTATTTTGTTCAACAAAAACAATTTAATCAGTTTTTTTTGTAGCTGTTTTTATTTGTATCTTTTTGCTTACTCAAACTACGAACGTGTTAAAAATACACCCCTCAGCCTTTTCAGTGTGGAAGTCCTTGGGAGTGTAGGAGTGCAGCAGAGACAGTCAAAACACAGCAATCTGTTATTGTAGATTTTTCTGGGGGACAGATAATAATATAACAGTGAGACGAAATTCACATAATCAATCAATGCAATTTAGGACCCAGGTGAACGGACAATTTATTCGGACCCCTGGCTCTGCAAGGGCCGTGAGACCTCTAATCATCTCCTGTCGCGCGGCTATGATTGCGGTCTGTGCCACGTTGTTTTTGCAAAGTTCCACAAGTATGCTTGTGATGGAATCCAGGCGCCAGGAGGTTTCCACAGATTGGCGATGGTACAGTTCCTCAATCTGTGTCACTTTCTGATGTAATCCCTTCACCAGGTCAGCAACAGCCCCGCTGTGGAGCCCAATATTGGCCGACAGCTTTGGGGACTCTTTATTGGCTGCCAGCTGTCCAATTTTCCGATAGATCAAGAACATCCCCAGGCCAATCATCAGATGTCCCGCCATCAAAAATCCAAATAAGTAGACGTCTTCATGATAAAAGAAGAAATTCAATTTGTCAACTGGACAAAGTTTGTTTGGTCGAAAACGTTTCGCCGCTCATCCGAGAGGCTTCGTCAGCTCTGGTTAGAGTGCTGGTAAGACACTTGCTTATATCTCGCTGCAGGGAGGAGCTAACTAGCTAACTACTTTCCAAAACTATCTCGGCTATTGGTTTCTGTCTTTTGTTTCTCTGACGTCTTCAGCGTCTTCTAGGAACAAAGGAGCTAGACACAGAGCTCTCCAGGAATCCCAGGGGTCCCTTGTATATCCAGCAGCATAAGTCCTGTCAGGACATGTGGACTCCCCCGAACCCAAATTCCTTCGTTAAAAAGTTGTGTCAATTGAGTTGAGGGACCAGCTAATCAATTCTATAATTTAGGATTTGAAACTCTACACCAACAGGAGGAATAAAAAAAGAAGATGAGACAAAAGAGTAGACAAATAGACACAGAGAGTGAGGAGACACGTCTGCCTTCAGCAAGAGTCAGAGAGGGAAAAAAGAAAAATACAGTACAGTATTTTACTACTTTTACTTGGTTACGTTCCAGCACTGGTTTGGCTGTATCGGTGGTGGACAGTTTCTCAATTCTTTTATAGCAGTCTTATACTGTAGCTCAGGGCAACAGGAAACTAGAGAGACCAAAGACTCTTTTGTTACTTTTCACATGAGCTTATTGGTAACCAGACTCACGTATCCTGCAGGCACAGAGACACACAGGAGGAGAGGGAAAACAAACTGACTTAATGGTGCACTGTGTCATTTTTCGAGTAGGGGTCCGTCACCTGCTTGTTTCTAAGGATATTATGTCAACAGAATGCTTGTTTTTCAAGGTAATTTTGAGCAATAAAACAACCATAGTGAAATAATAGATTACTGTGGAGCATTCCAGGAAAGACATAGAGACAGGTAGCTTACCCTCAACCAGAAAAAATTACATATTTGACCTTTAAATTCTAAAAAGTACTAGACATCGACTGCAGAAATTGGGTCTTTTCAGTGTCCTGGTCTTTTCAGTGTCTCTATGATAATGGAGGGTTTATTATGTTTCACTTAACTGCCAGGGCAGACTGACCCTCCTGCTCCTCATAACTCAGGTCCACTCAACCAGCCACAGAAAAGGGCCTCAATGAGACACAAAATCTCACTTTCAACCACCTCTGGTCAACTGTGCAAAAAAAGGTAAAGGTGGACTGTATAGCTTTTCTGGTGGAGCCTCTGTCACCTTCTTGTCTTCATGGAGATGTTATTGCTTTGTCTAGAATGTGCCACAGTATAGATTAAACCTACATCAAGGGAGACAACTATAGACTACATTACAGGTCAGATCTGTGGAGAGCTGACCCTATTCCCAGAGAGAATTATTGCATTTTTGAGCAGTAGAAACTAGGGATGTCAACAGTTAATCGACTTACAATTAATTGTCGATCAAGACGTTGGCCGAACAAAATGCATTAATTGTAGAGGGCGCTACTCTGGAATGTGAACACGAGATGCGAACCCACTCACGAGAAAGACCATAGCGTTACATCATGTAACCCTTTCCTCTCTGGATGTTGCCGTACAACTCACAGTAGAGCTGGACCTAGAACCATATATTTTTGAAATGATAAAAGCATGTCACTTACATGCTTTTATAATTTCTTGATTGTTCTGGTTTGAGGCCCTGTAATGTTTTATGCTGTGTCCAGGGGCCCTGTGAAATGTATATTTTGTACTGTAACCCTTCACAGATTAAGGGAGAGAAATACTGTTGATGCCTTAGTTCAAAATAAATGTTGAGAATGTCCTAAAAATAGCCTGGATTCACTGGTTTCATCATAATATGTAGACTAAATAACATTCTGTTATTTAATTTCTTCTGTTCCTTTTCATTTCAAGATTTCCATGCTGCAAGTGCAACAACTGAGCCAGTCCTCAATTTATTTTCAAAAAAGAATGTATTTTGTTATTCAGCATCAATACATTTGTCTGCTTTTTACTAAGGAATAATTAATTGAGGAATATACAATATAATAATACTATGATATATTTTTGACTCAGTGTTATGTTACTATAGCTTATATTCTTAAAGACCCTATTGAAACACTCAAATTCAGGTGAAAAACGCCGCTTATCAGTTAATCGTAAGTCGATCGATAAGGTCAATCAACTATAGATTAATGAATTAATCGATAATTTGCATCCCTAGTAGAAACAGCCATCATGAATAAATTCTAGATAGATGTGTTTAATGTTGTTCCAAAATTGTGTAATACAGGCCCTTTAAATATTAGGGCTAAGTGTTCAGACTACTGGCTAATTATGTAATGTTAATTATGTAATGTTAATAATAGTAAATTGACCATTATATAAAACTGCAAATTGCCCAAATTGGTAATACATAACACATAAATGTATATACATGGATTTCCAAACTAGTTATACTGTATTTTGTCACACTTTCTGACCGCAAATATCGACAATATTATTATTATGGAAGTGAAAGTATAAAAAATAAAATAAAAGGGAACTAAAAGCTAAATATATCCAAATCCAAATCCACTTTATTTCTATAGCACATTTCATAAACAAACAGTTTCCAAAGTGCTGTACAGACAGAAAAACTAGTGACACAACAAACATCAGGTACTGTATATGATTCACTAGTTCCAAAACAATAAAACCAGTCAAATCAAATCAGAACCATGGAGTAAGTAAAAACAAGATAAAGTAAAATAAAATAAATAAATTAAATAATAAAGTAAAATAAATAAATAAATAAATAAAATAAAATAAAAACACAGAGGACCACACAACTCATGCGGGATTAAAAGCCAGAGAATAAAAGTGGGTCTTAAAGGGATATGCCACCCCCAGGTCAAACTTGGGCATCTCCCCACAGTCCAGAGACTAAAATAAGTGGTGGAAAGCGTTTTCCTGGTCACCCAGCCATTGTCCGAGTCTGTCAGCACTGACCGCCGCGGTATCTGCAGCTACTCCGCGTTAGACTGGAGTCTAACGTCGCCAGAGAAAGATTTCGGCCAAAAGGAATTAATTTGCTCGATGCGTTTCCCAATTACTTTCTGTGTAGTGCGCATTCATATCGAGTGCAAATAAATGTGCAAATCAACACGGAGAGCTTGCCTTGGTCATTTTGGGTGGGAACTATTTTTCAGTGCGGAAAAAGAAAGCCGAAGCACAGAGCACGCTGCCAGGGGAATCCCTGTTACGCACCAGGAAGGGAGTTCCCCTATTACGCAGCGTGGTGCGTGCTTCGTCTGTGTTTTTCCGCACTGAAAAATAGTTCCCACCCAAAATGACCAAGGCAAGCTCTCCGTGTTGATTTGCACATTTATTTGCACTCGATATGAATGCGCACTACACAGAAAGTAATTGGGAAACGCTTCGAGCAAATTAATTCCTTTTGGCCGAAATCTTTCTCTGGCGACGTTAGACTCCAGTCTAACGCGGAGTAGCTGCAGATACCTTGGCGGTCAGTGCTGACAGACCTGGACAATGGCTGGGTGACCAGGAAAACGCTTTCCACCACTTATTTTAGTCTCTGGACTGTGGGGAGATGCCCAAGTTTGACCTGGGGGTGGCATATCCCTTTAAGACGAGACTTAAAACACTCCACAGTGGGAGCTGTTTTGATGTGAGGAGGCAGAGCGTTCCACAGTACCACGTATAATGACAGTACATCATTGTCTAAGAATAGTGGACATAGAATGACCAGTCTGTAAATTCCACTGTTGCAGAAAAGGCAGATTCTGTTTAACAATAACAATTAACAGAAATGTTCCTACCTCAAAAGCCCTGTTGTCCTGATTGTATTGGACCACATCCATGAAGTTACCAGCCAGTGTTTCCAGGAAGTAGGCAGAGTCACTTTCTGTCTGGATCTGCAGTTTGGAGCACAAGCTGAGGGGATGAAATATTAATAGCATAGCATTAGCATTAACAGCAGCCCTTAAAGGTCCTATATCCTCCTGAGACCCGCCCATTCATTTGTGTCCTTTATAGTGGACATTGAGATAACCAGTCTGTCAAAATAAATAATACATACAAATAAATAACAAAAATACTAAAATAAATAAATAAATAAAAATACATACTAAATAAATAACACATAAAAATAAAAATTAAAAAAATACTAAAATAAATAAATACATAAATAAATAATATAAATAAGAAATTAAAAGGGAGACTAAAAACTATTTGACGTGACTGTAGAAGCTTGTCAGAGATGTTGGTCATCAAAAAAAAAAAAAAGTTTTTGTGAGGTTGTTAACTTCATGTAGATTTAACACCAAAATGTCCCCGACGTCCATTACAGAAGACATGTTACAACATTATGAATACAAATAAAATTAACAAAATGTAAATGCTGAGGTGTTCATTTACCTCCAAATAGAAAATTTAAATAATAATAATTTAGATATACTTTTTTCTTCAGGTCCCAGGAGGATATTAAGCAAAATGGACTTCTGAGCTTTAAGCCATATTTTAATGTGACCTACTCAAAAACAGACCTGGGCTTGTGTTTTGTTTCATTCACACGTCTGAATAATCCTGCAAACTGTCTATCTCCTAACCTCAAAATGCTTTGCTCCAACTTGTGACATCATTAAGTGGTTTTATTCTAGATACACTAGAATGACCTTAAGGGTGCATTGTGTACCTTTTCGTATGCTTATCTCCATGGTGATGATATTACCTGTCTGAAATGCTTCGCAGTGTGGTATTAAACCATCTTCTGTTCATTCAATGTGCTTTTATTGCCAAAGAACATGCACACCTACAGTCAGCGGGCCATCCTCTTCACAGATCTGACATCTTGATCTGGTGGCATCTCCTTTTTGTTTCCATGGAGTGTCAAGTTTAATACCATACTGTGAAACATTCCAAGCAAAGAAATTGCATCATCATGGAGATCCTCCAGAAAAGTTACATACTGCACCTTTAAAGGAGAATTAACGTTTTTTACAATCTGAGCCTTATTTCGGTAATAAAACAAGTCGTTTTACTCACCCATAGCACTTTGGTGTCATATGGAGCACTTCCAGAGATGTTTTAGATTAGCGATATCCGTAATGCGAGTTCTCGGGGCATATAGAAGCTCAATGTCTTAGTCTACACTTTCGTTTGAGTCAAAAGTGGCCTGTAATCCGAGATTTATCCATAATTTACAGCTTTGCGTTTCATGTTTGGGTCCCGAGAGCTGAGAGCGAAATAAACTGACTCCGCACATGCGCACTGGCCTCCTCATCTACTCGAAACTATGGCTAAATCTTGGATTACAGGCCACTTTTGACTCAAATGAAAGTGTAGACTAAGACATTGAGCTTCTATGATTTGCTTCCCCCCACACTTCACTGTTAATACATTTTGTTGAAAATCTATGAAAGTTTGAGTGTTTAAACGAGAGACAAATGTGAGAAAAGTTTCAATCCAGTCTGAGAAAAGTGTATAATGTGTGTGGCTGAGCGCGCATTATTTGAATTTTTGAGATTTCGCGTTTCGTAACTTGAATTTTATTTCGTATCTAGAGACCAAAATTTAAAGTGAAGGCGTTTCGTAACTTGGATTTTTTGTATGTAGGGTCTTTCGTAAGGTGAGGTACCACTGTAGTTTGAACTGACAACTGACATGATTGGTTATGGGCTACGTATACGCCAAATGATAGACATTTGTAACGCCCAATAAACGGCCGTTGGCGATTGTAAACCACACCTCCGGTACGAGATATTTCGAAGGTAGCTTCCAGACCATATATCACTTGTGATATGGTCTGGTGTAAACCAGGCAAGTCTAAACCAGGATTAAACCACTCTTTGCTGGTTTCGTGTGGTTGGTTTGTTGCTCAGGCTGAGAGGAGGCGGTCCGGGCGCCGCGGTTCGTTCTCGTGCTCGCAGCCCCGGTGTACGTGCGGGCTCGCGCCGGTCACGCTGCTCTGTCACGGATTTGACCACGATGAGGCTTCCGGGGCCGTGTCTCCCCCCACGCGTCACTATTAATACATTTTGTTGAAAATCTATGAAAGTTTGAGTGTTTAAACTAGAGAGAAATGTGAGAAAAGGTTAATTCCAGTCTGAGAAAAGCGTATAATGTGTGTGTTAAAACATGTAGAATAATTGTAAAATATAAAGTTGTTCTACTTCGCGGATTTCTCTTATTGCGGGTTATTTCTGGAACCTAACCCCCGCGATAAATGAGGGATTACTGTATTCCTAATATTGAACTGGCTCCAAATTGTAAAAAAAAAAAATTATATATATATTATATATATATTATATATATATATATATATATATATATATATATATATATATATATATATATATATATATATATATATATATATATATATATATATATATATATATATGAGCTTTGATTGGTGCACTGTACATTTCCGAACAGTTTCAAAAGCATACCAATGTCTTCCGTCTTCTGCAAACACGGAAGATAGTGATGTAAATGTCATTGCAGTGATGTTCCTCCAGACATGCTGCAACATTTTCAACTCACAACAAAATTGCTTAAAAGGGCTCATATGACACTATTTTCTGATCTCTTATAATGTTGTTTTCCTCATCACAAACAGACCTGGTGTTTTTTTTTCCCCTCACACATTTAAACACACAAACCCTGCAGATTTATGTTATGATATTTATTTTTTACTTATTGTACATACATACTTGTGGAACAATAAAGTCTGTCTAAGTCTAAGGAAGTGCTCCACTGTGTTTTTAAACTCCATCCACTACAATCATTTGGATAATTTCAGCCCTGGAACTGCTCATCTCTACTGAACAAAAGGTAAAAAGAGCTGTTCACTTGAAAAACTTGAAAACTACCACTTCATGACATCACAAGGTGGAACAGAGCATTTTGAGCTTTGGAGATGTGGACAGACTAATTACTCAAACATGTGTGAATGAAACAAAACACAACTCCAGGTTCGTTTTTGAGGAGGTAGCAATATTACAGTATGATTAAAACTTCACAAGAATCAATTTTGTGTAATATAGGACTTTTAAAGCTTATAAAGCCGTCATAGCTTTTCACCATTCAGCTAAAAGACATTCATATAAACAAGGACACTGACGGCTTAGTGTCTGATATTAAAAGTGTCAATGTCCTTGTGGTCTAAAATCATTCCCCAGGACTTGTAAACATAGCTTTCTCTGAGTCTTGGATGAAATCAGGAAATCTAAACTGACTCAAATGGTTGAAATACTTAGTGTGAACTGTACTTGAAATCCTTGGTGATGTTGTCGTAGGTTGTGGGGTCTTTTAAGAGCTTGACCAGAGTGTCTGAGGCTTGTTTGACCAGCAAGGGGCAATTCTCATTCTCTGAGGCCAAGGATCTTCTCACAACCTCCAGATACTCTGTAAAACATACACAACAGTCGAAATGCCTTTGTAGTGTTCAGAGAAAATCTAATCATAGTTAGAGCGTGGTTTTTCGGGTTAAAATGGCCAGAATACATAATTGACGATATACCTAAGGCTGCTTATTGGAGGCTTTTGTAATATTTTTACTTACTTATTTTTGGGCAATTTAATTTAAGTAATAGCAACTATAAGGTCAGCTTACACACTTACACATGCACGCGCGCACTCACTCACACACATGAGGATTTCTGAGCATGACCCGCATTTTTAAGGTCATTTGACTAGGTCACTCCTAAAACCTCTTTTTTCTTTTTTTTTTTTAAAGCCATTCAGAAGTGGACTTGCTAGTGTGCTTTGGACCATTGTCCTGCTGCAGATCCCAAGGGCACTTCAGCTTGAGGTCACAGACTGATGGCTGGACATTCTCCTCCAGGATTTGTTGGGAGAGAGCAAAGTTCATGATTCCTTCAATCACAGCAAATCTTCCAGGTCCTGAAGCAGCAAAGCAGCCCCAAACCCTGACACTACCACCACCATGTTTCACTGTTGGCATGATGTTCTTTTTATTAAATGCTGTGTTCATTTTACACCAGATGTAACGGGATGCACTCCTTCCAAAAAGTCCAACTTTCGTTTCATCAGTCCACAGTCCCAAAAGCTTTGGGGATCATCAGGATGTTTTTGGGCAAAAGTGAAACGTTCCTTTATGTTCTTTTTTTTGTCTTGGATTTAATTTTCTTTCCTAGCATGAGTTTGTCAGTCTACTAATCCTACACACTTTCACAGTTTTTTGCAGGGATCAACCAATTAGTGTGGCGTATACATCATAAACTCTTGTGGGGTCATTTATGACCCTGAAGAGAAGCATTAGTTTTTAAAACATTGTTTTTTAAATGTTATTAAAATGTTCCACTTCTAATCAGTACTTTATATTGTATTGTATAAAGATCTAGAATAGTGCATCACTGAATCTAATTTCAGTAGCCTTGTTCGAACTTGTTTTCATAACTGGGTATGTCATTTTGACAGTTACAATTTTCAGGTATTTCAGTAATCTAAAGAATTTTGTTGATATCATATTACACATATTCAAACAAGAGGTTTGTGTGTTTTTTGTTTTAAACACAGGTGTGGTAGTAACATCGGTTGATTGAGTAGGATGACTTTCTTACCAGTATTGGCGTATTCCCTAGTCAGCTAATTATTTTTATTGACATTAGCAGGATGCTAGCTCAACATAAGTCAAAATATTTTTACTCAAAGTGATATTTTATAATGTACGTTTTCATTTAGTGTGGCAAAAAAAGAGAAATATTTTTGCAAGTGGGAACTGACAAGGACTGTCTAAATAATCTGCATTTGGTTATTTCTTGCAATAAAAGTATTATTACCAAATACTTATTACATTAGATCATTATAAAACACCTGTCTTAAATACTGGGAGTAGTATAGCCTTTTATAATAAGGATCCCTGTACAGAGTACAATGGGGTCATACATAACCCCACTTGGTCATTTCAGTCAGTAAAATAACTTGGTCGCTTGAGGGTTAATACCAAGATAAGTCAGGGAAAGTCCAAAATTCCCTTTTGCAAAATCATGGATAGTTTCTATTATTGTCACGGAAAGAACTTTTATGCAATAGCTATGACTAATAGATCTCTGGGCATGTGAATGTCAAAAGTTAGGAAATTGAAAACAAGTAAAACAGTGACTTTTACCAGTGATAAATATCAAATAAAATGTGAAACATTTATGTTTTAGGTGTGTACATTTTTGGTTTATTTTGAACTGTAACTCCCTTTTCTGTTACCTCACACTGGAAGCTAGATTGTTGCATGATGTACGGACTTTTTCAAATTCGCAAATATTTATTCTGCTATTGATTCTTTGCAGTGACATCACACTGGGGGTGTTCAACATGCATCTAACGTGGAATGTTCAGCAGTTACCATGGAGACACAATGCACACATCAGCAAACACTGCCAAAAACGTTTTACGATAATATGAAAAATAAGGAAAAAATTGATTTAAATGGCACAGTTTCAGGAGCGTATGATCAATACAAGTGTACATGGTCCTGTTTAGGAGTTTGATTTTCAACAAAAAGGAGAGAGTGACTAACTGAAAAACTGTGGGCTAATTCTAACATGGCTAAAAGCTCACAATAGTCAGTTTTGCATAATATAGGACCTTTAAGTATCGATAGTTGTTTAAATCTGAATTAAAGTTTCCTACCAGCAGTCCTGTTACCTGGGAAGTTGACTTGCGCGTGAACAGGTGCACTGGTAGCCACAGAGGCATGGACGAGGTGCGGATACTTCAGTCTGAACCAGGCAGCAAGGGATCCTGGGTAAGAGCCTCCAAACGCCAACCATTTCCTGTCACTCAGCCCCCAAGTCACTGCCATCTCTGTCCTGAAGTGGGCCAGGTCTGCCAGGGCCTGTCTACTGCTCAAGAAACGCAGGCTGTCTGTGCTCACGTCACTACAAAGAAACAGAGGGGCTTTACTTTAAAGGTCCCATGACATGGTACTTCTTGATGCTTTTATATGGCTCCTTAATGGTTCCCTAATACTGTAAATGAATCCTTCTTCAAAATCAACACTCAGTGCATGAGAAACAGAGATAAGATGAGAAAGAGTATTTTTTCTCCCTCAGAACAGGTCATAATAGGCGTTGTTGCTTGAATGCAAATGAGGAGAAAAGAGCTGGCCAATAGTAGAGGGTGGGGGCGTGGCCAAACGCTCCGCTCTCCGCTGTAGCTCACAGCGGATCCATTTCCGTGTTTTTGCACGGGGGAGCGATTTGAAGCGTTCCATTGAAAAATAAACACATTTCCACAGAAAATAAAATTAAACCACTGCTGTTCAAAGGTCCAGAGGCTCAGATAAAGGACTTCCGAGCCTAGAAACACTCGGACGTGCCTCCAGGCAAATAAAAAAACGCATTTCGCATTGCCTAGCGCATTCGCGGTCCAAACTCTCTGGGCGTGATTTACAGAGACGCTGAGTACAGACAGACGGGGGTGGAACTGCATTTGCATTTCTTTTTTCAATCTGACGTCAATAAGATTCCTTGTTCAAAATCGCCCGTTTGAGCTCCGATTTTTTGTAACGCAGAAAAGGATCGCAAATGCTCAGTTTAGACATTTCACAACTTTTAACCATGGGGGGGGGGCTAAACAGGGTAGGGGAGCTCACATTAACGTTCAAAAACCTCAGAAAGTGAAAATTTCATGCCATGGGACCTTTAAAACATAATAACATGTTCAAAAGTTCTAGAGTCCATATGCACAGCTTCCAGGTGCTGGTAACAACACATTCAACAATTCCAAAAAAAGAGAAGGTTTACCGCACACTTGGTTGACTTTATTCTTTATTAGGCTAGAGCAAACAACGTGTTGCACCTCTACAGCGTCATCAGGTTCATAATAACATGTGATTTAAAGGGCCCCTATAACGCTGTTTTCTGATGTTTCCTCATCACAAAAAGACCTGGAGTTGTGTTTTGTTTCATTCACACATGTTGAACATACAAACCCTGCAGATTTAGGCTGAGTCCTTTTCTCAGCTTCACCTTGTGATGTCATGTTATACACGAAAAATTCCACTGTTGTTATAAACTCTATAATTCATAGCATTTAGCATTTATATAGCGCTTTTCATGACACCCAAAGCGCTTTACAGTTCACTGTTCATTCACTCCACACTTGGTGGTGGTAAGCTACTTTTGTAGCCACAACTGCTGGGGCAGACTGACCCAGGGCTTCGCTTGAATCATTTGCTCATTCAGCTCTGGAATGACCAATCTCTATTTAAGAAAACATAAAAGATAACTGTTAACCTGAAAGCCTCTACTTCATGACATCACAAGGGAGCAACAGAGCGTTTTGAGTTTTGAAGATGTAGATATAGGTGATTGAAGCAAAGCACAACTCCAGGTATGTTTCTGAGGAGGTAACAACATTCTAACATGGCTGAAAGCTCACAAAAATCAATGTGATGTAATATAGGACCTATACAATACAATACTGTTGTCGTGATACTCAATTTTCAAACTTGCTGCTAGCATATCTTGCACCTTATTTATTCATCCATGGCTTGTATAGTGTAAATGTACATATTCTTTTTCGTATTGATAGGGTAATTGTACATATTGTTCTTCATATTGTTTTTCATATTGTTTTATAGCTTTACTTGTAGATATAGCTGTAAATTTAACCTATATTTTTAACTCTTCCCAGACATTTTTATCTGTTTTATTCTATTCTTATATATTGTGTATATTATGCATCTGTTGTTGGCTGCTACAAACATTTCACTATACTTTGTATAGTGACAATAAAGACTTCTATTCTATTGTATTCTATTCTATTGATTTCGATACTAATAAACAGACTCAGTACTCCATACTGTTTATGATACCGCAATCATGATAAAAATTGCAAAATTGCTTTTTAGTAACAGAAAGTAATACACAAAATAACACCGGAGGAGCTCAGAGCGTGGAGTTGGTGCCTCATGCCTACTGGATGCCTCCGTGGGTAGGTGTTCATGTCCCACCAAGATGAGGCCCCAGGGACGACCCAGGACACTCTGGACGGATCATGTCTCGGGGCTAGACTGGGTACGCCCTGGGGTCTCACTGGAAGTGTCTGGGGTGAGGGAAGTCTCTGAGTCCCTTTAGACTGCTGCCCCCGTGTCCCAGCCCCGGATGAAAGGAAGAAAATGGATGGATGGATACACAATAGTACTTTCTTTATGTTACCATGATGTCTTATACAAGTTCAAAACAAATGACACAAAGACTGTTCAGGAAAGTGCACATTTCATCCTGTTAATGATTTTTTTGCAGTATAGATACCAGCTCAAATGAGTAACTAGTTTCAATATTAGTTTCCGCATTGGTTAATATCTGATTCTCACTACTTTTGACAGCGCTATAATATAATCACAGATGAACCTGAACCTTCATAGAGAGCCCTTTTGGGTTTATTGATGGCAGAGTTTAGACATAGAATGACGTAAACAACAATTGAACGTTTATGAACTCTTACTTTAAAAATAGGAGAATGGCTCCATCTAGGGGCCAATTTATAATGTTACAGATTTCTTACAAATTTCTTACAAAATTCCGTTCATTACTTTTCTATATAATATTTGGCAGATTGTTATATCACTGTAAAGCTTCTAGAAGTCACCCCAAACAACTATGACTAAACGGGGAACTAAACTGAGACTAGACTAGGGACTAAACCAGAACTAGATGAGGACCACACCAGATCTATAAGCAAACTGGGGCTAAACCAGTACCAAATCTAGTGTAAGCACAGTCAAAGAGTCTTATATACATTTTATTATTTTAAAAAAAGTTCCTATATTAGACAAAATTAACTTTAAGCTTTGTTTTAATGCTCCTCAAAAACAGACCTGGAGTTGTGTTTTGTTTCATTCACATATATTTAAGTAACTATATATTATTAGTCTGTGTACAGCTCCAAAGCTCAAAACGCTCTGTTCCATGTTGTGATGTCATGTAGTGGTAATTTTCAGGTTAGCAGCTGCCTTTTACCTTGTGTTAAGTTCAGACTGGCAATTCCAGATGTAAATCATCCAAATGATTGATCTATGAATCTATTCAGATTAGGGCTCACTTAATTTCTTATAACAGACTTACGGTGTTGGGTGACTTTTCCCATAAAAGCGGTGCTCCAGCATAAAGCAGAGTGCGCCAAGTTTCTCTGCATAGGTGAGCCAGGTGCCATGGTCCATCCAGGCAGGGTTGGCCGGGCCCTCTCCCCCGATCATTAAAAACACTGGACCATCAGGCTGAGCAAAGGAGTCGTTCATAAAATACCTCTGCAAAGAAATAAAACAGTTTTATGTCACGTTTATCAATCGATTTGCAACATACTATTGATGATTAAAAGGTGCATTGTATAACTTTTCTGGTGGAGATGTTATTGCTTTGTCTGAAATGTTTGACAGCATGGCATTAAACCTTTCCATCTTCATTAAGATCAAACCAGACCAAGTTACAGGTCAGATCTGTGCCTGTTTATCAAGGTATTTTTGAGTTATAAACCATGTATAATCTAATAAATGTAAGATAGAGCTGCTGTTCAATGTCATACTGTAGAACAGAGGTCTTCAACAGGGGGGTCTGCAGGGGGGTCGCGAAATCTTTTGATTTCACTTTAAAATAATATAATTTTATATTTTATAGTGGAAAATACAGTATTAACCTGTGTATTATTTCCTTGTATTTGATGTACCATAACAGAGTAGCAATGTTTATACATGACACTAAGCTCAATTTAATATAAAACACAATTCTATGCCGTATATATAGTAGGGGGTCCCTGGCCCAGTTTGCCATCTGTTTGGGGGTCCCTGGCCTGAAAAACGTTGAAGACCCCTGCTGTAGAACATTCCAGTCAGAGCAATGACTTTAGCATAGAAACAAGCAGGTGTCGGACCCACAACTGCACCTTTAATTAGTTTATAAAACTAAAAGGTCAGCTTACATGGTCAGATTTTTTTTTAGTAAACATGAATAATTAGAAACAGTAATTAAATTCTCACTTTTTAATAAAACATTTTTGATTATTCTGTAGTCTAAACAATAATTTTGCGGTTGCTGTTGGTTACTTTTGAATACATCATTAAAAGGTGCAAAAGTATGTAACTTTTCTGGTCTGATCTGCCTCCTGCTGTTTCCAGGGAGATGTTATAGCTTTGCCTGGAAAGTTTCGCAGCATGACATTAAACTTAGTTTACATTTATCCAATTACATGTGTTTTTATTGCTTAAAGATACCGTGAAGAACATGCATTATTGCTGTGAGTCAGGTCACTTCTCCACAGATCTGACCTGTTGTGTAACTTATTCTTACCTGGTTCTTATACTATGGACATTGTAGGTAAGAAAAAAGTGACATACTGCAGCTTTAGATGCATTTACTGTCTATTGCGCAGATAGTTTTGGTTTGACATCGTACCTGTTTCCAAACTCGGCTTTCCTGACCATTGAAATGATCCAGTTTCTGAATGAACCACTGCTCCTTGGCCTCAGGTTTGTGGAAGCTGAGACGTTTTTGCACAAACTTTTCAAACCCTGTATGTCCATTTGCTAAAGCAGAGACGGAAAGCAGAAACAATATTTTCCAAAGAACGAAAAAACCCGAGTGTAAAGCCATGTTTGAAAGTAGAACTGAAAGGAAGAAGAGCATGTGATTTAAAAGTGGTCATATGACAAGTTCAACAGCGCTGCTTTTAAAGATACTCGGTATCTTGCATGCTTTGAGGTAACACTGCACTTTTCGATTTATTTTCAGACATAAAATAAAGCAATTAACCTTTAAAGTGTGTTAGTATAACGTTTTACACAATTATACATGTGTATTTTTTATTTTATGACGCAAATTATCAAAACTGCGACTTGATTACTGCTTAAAGAGTAAAGACTGTTACTAGGTTTAAAGAAATCAGCAACTCGCACTCGATATAAATGCATATAATTAGAATGGAGCTTTTAAATACAAATGATGCTGTGCAATAGATGTCACTTGTACAAATAATACGCAATAGCGCGAGTTTAATCCTTGCTTGTGTAAAACTATGCAGAGTTTGAACGTGCCACCAGTTGGGGCGCTAAATAACACATGCCGCTGTTTTGCGGCCGTGAAGAAGACTGGTTTCCTGGTTCGTCCGCTGATACTTTCATACATTTGCAGCCATGGAAGAGGCCAAAAACAAAGAAAATAAGCCCGCTGAGAAAACCGATGAAAAGGACAAGGACAAGGAGAAGGGGCAGCAGGCCTCTGGGAAGGATAAGGACAAGAAAGAGGAGCAGGAATTGGTAATCTCGAGTGTTTTTGCCCATTTCACTCGCCGCCTGTTGTCGCGTTTGCCTTAGTCACTGCGGCTCTGACAGCGCCGTAGCTTTACGTAGCTTCGATTTTGTGATCACTGGTCAAAGCATATCATTTTCAAAGGCATTACAGGCGCATGTACAAGTCGGCGGATTATTTTCACGATCTGTTTGTTTTACATGTGTGTTATGAATGCTGCGGTGCAGTTTTAATCACTGCTAACAGAGCCGGTGGGCTAATGCTAGCATGCTACCTATTGTCGCCGTTGTGTTTGCTGGGACAGCCGCAGCGGTGTTAGCATTTGAGCTAGCGCTGTTTGTCAAATGTATGACATAGCAGCGCGACAGTGACACAGCAGAAGAAAAGCGTTTATTTTATTTCACATCAAATTTGCCTTTACATATTTACATTTACAGAAAAGTGTTTATAACAATATGTAGGGTGACCAGATTTTCCAAATAAAAATCTGGGACACCCCCGGTTTTTTGGTGGTTGATGGTAATGATAAAATTGTGAGACAAATGCGTAATTAAGGATAATTGTTCTGCACTTGACCCATTCAATGATCATGTGTCAGTATAGTCAAATTTTCTTTGTGTTTTGATCATTTTTAAGCAGCTTTTCTATATTTTACCTAAACAAAATTTGTTATTTAATGACAACGTATGTCTCTTGAAATCAAATTGGTCAAAATTGGGTATCTGGGACATTTCTTATATAAAACTGGTACAAATCACTGGTTTTGGATAAATCCGCTGGGACACGGGGCTCAAAAATGGGACTGTCCCAGGTAAATGGAGACGTCTGGTCACTCTAACTGCAGAAGAAAAGTGTTTATAACAATATAATAATACATTTTGGTCAAAGAATCACATGGTTCGTTGCATAGTAGTGTCCATAATTCTCATTATCGTTGAATGGCAATGTCAGTATGCAATAAATAAATAGCAGTCAGACTATTGTCAGTAAGTAAGTAGAAAATCGCCCTTCTCTTTCAGTCTGAAGAGGACAAGCAGTTGCAAGAAGATCTGGAAATGATGGTTGAGAGACTGGGTGTAAGTATTTAAATCATGACTGTTTTATTCCACATGTTTATAATGACGTTTAAACTAATATTTATCTTTTTTATTCTCCAGGAAAAGAACACAGCCCTGTATAAACCTGCATTGGAGGAGCTACGCAGACAAATCCGCTCGTCGACCACCTCCATGACCTCAGTCCCCAAGCCCCTGAAATTTCTTCGCCCTCACTACGGCAAACTCAAAGAAATATATGATGGCATGGCTGCTGGAGAGAACAAGGTGATGCCTCAAAGATACTCGGCCATCTGAAACTCCTAGCTGCTTTTAGGTTTAAAAGTCATCCCCTTAGAATTACTGGTTTGTGGTAGGAGTAGTTCTGACATTTAGGTTTAAAATTTCAACCACTAAATATTGGACAATGAACTGGGTATATGGATTTTTGTAGCTATAGAACAGATTTTAGTCTTAAAATGTTTGTATTAACCTGCTCTACATGATCATGTTGGAGTTGGAAATAATTATGTAAATGTATATGTACAAATCAAAATAAAATGGAAAATAAGTAATAAAAAATCTCGGCTATATACAAGAGGTGGTGAGGAAAAACTGTGCAAAAAGGAAAATATGATTGACAGGACATAGGGTTATCTGTTTGCCCACTACTTTCTACAGTATGCTTTTAACTCGTTGAGAAAATCAGATAGAACCCTATAATTCTACGGGGACAAAACCTTGTTTTTTTCCTGTGTGGATCTGTCCCTAAGAACAATTGTATTTATTCAGAGGTTCTGTGCTGATGTTGTGTCCGTGTTGGCCATGACCATGAGCGGTGAACGAGAGTGTCTCAAGTACCGTCTGCTGGGATCACAAGAAGAGCTGGCTTCATGGGGACATGAATATGTCAGGTAGGACATGCAGTTATGGTGCATCGTGCAAAACATTCTCATTATTATATTATTATTGTTTCTCCACTGTACTGAGCCACATGCGTTATTGGCAAAGATTGTTTTTGGGGCTGTTTATACTGTTATAGCTGTTATCCATCAAATGTTTTTCGCCATGGAGATGTTATTGCTTTGTCTGGAATATTCCACAATATGGTTGTGACGAAGTATCCCCAAAGCCCATGCTAACTTAAGTCTCTCCAAACAGCCCGTGCTAGCCACTTACCCGGTTTCATTCATTCCGCTGTTTTCCACTCTGTCTGCCTGCTCTGTTTTCTGTTATATTTAGAATATAGAATAGAATGCCTTTATTGTCACTATTCATATGCACAATTTACATCATACTCAGAATGAGATTGAAAGTATCTCAATTCAGTGCAGACATTTAAGTACGATATTTACAACACAGTATAGGAGGGGAAAAAAAATAGTGCCAAAAAAGTCCCATACTACGCAGTAGTTGCCAGGTTATTGTAAGTCTTGCTCATATATTGCAGTAGGGGTGACACATTACAACCATATACACACACACTAGAAAGTCTCTACATTGCAGAGGGAGATATCTCACAGAATTCAGTTTAGCATATTGTACTGTATTAAATATTATCAAGAAGCTATAGCATTCTGTTAAGTATTGCACCACAGGATATTACACTGTAATTATGTATTGCACAACAACAGGTGGATATGCTACAAAAACCCAGTTGAAGATATTACACAGTAATAAATATTGCCCAGGTGGATATGCTACAAAACTATACTATTACACTGTAATAAATATTGTCCAACAAGATATATTGCACTGTGTTAAGTATGGATGCAAATTATCGATTAATTCATTAATCTATAGTTGATTGACCTTATCGATCGACTTGCGATTAACTGATAAGCGGCATTTTTCACCTGAATTTGAGTGTTTCAATAGGGTCTTTAAGAATATAAGCTATAGTATACATAACACTGAGTAAAAAATATATCATAGTATTAGGGCCTATTATATTGAATATTCCTCAATTAATTATTCCTTAGTAAAAAGCAGACAAATGTATTGATGCTGAATAACAAAATACATTCTTTATTGAAAATAAATTGAGGACGTTTTTTGTAAAAACGAAACTTGCGCTTTTATTGTGGAGGCGGATGTGCGCGCGGTGCATGGTACATGCGGCTTGATGCAGAGCTCCGTGATATGAAATGATAAAAAAAATGAATTGATCGGGGAAAACATTTCACTCACACACACGCACAGTCGCACACACACGCGCACACACCGGCACATGGGCCGGATAGCGGGCTGCTTCCATTGTGCTTTCATGCGGCCCGGAGTGGAGGAGCATGTGCAGCGCGCCGCGCACGTGTTCACGCAGACAGCGGGACGTGGAGCGAACCAAGCGGCAAAAATTGGGTTTGCAGGAGAACATTTTGCACTGCTTCTAGATCCGGCCGCGGATGTAACGCTATGGTCTCCT
Source organism: Paratrypauchen microcephalus (assembly GCA_036785185.1). Classification (NCBI taxonomy): domain Eukaryota; kingdom Metazoa; phylum Chordata; class Actinopteri; order Gobiiformes; family Gobiidae; genus Paratrypauchen; species Paratrypauchen microcephalus. The sequence goes on along the minus strand of JAVJIX010000067.1, from coordinate 3,021,309 downwards.
CCTCCCGAGTGGGTTCACATCTCGTGTTCACGTTCCAGAGTAGCGCCCTCTCCTCTAGCGATTACTTACAATGAATGCATTTTAATCGACCAACGTCTTGATCGACAATTAATCGTAAGTCGATTAATTGTTGACATCCCTAGTGTTAAGTAATTGCACACGGGTGCTTTCTATCTTCACGGAGACCAAACCAGACACAGGTCAGATCTGTGGCGAGGCGACCCCGCTCACAGTCAGAATGCCTGTTTTTCTTGGTATTTTTGAGCTGTAAAACCACCTGTCATTGACTAAATGTAAGATAGAGCTGTTTAATGTCACACTGTGGAACATTCCAGACAGAGCAATGGCATCTCCATAGAAACAAGCAGGTGACGGGCTCCATAGTGCACCTTGAATGGTATTTTGTTTCCGATGGTGTCATTTTAATTTTTAACTAGTATGGTTAATAAGGTTATGTTGTGTTTGTTTGTTTGTTTGTTAAATCAACAGCTCTGCAACCAACTCTGTCAGTACAGGGGGTCCTCGGGTTACGACGTAGATCCGTTAAGACCCGAATTTCGTCGTAAACCGGATTTTGCCTTTGATCTTCCAATCAAAGCACCAATAACCTTTCCATCTCAATAATTAGACCACTACGCTGCTTGGTTATCACTGCCGCTATCATAGGAGCAGATCAGAGCCCACATCAGGTACTTCCGCCCACATTGGGCACGCACACGAGGCTGTCTTCTTCTCCCTACAACCACAACAGAGCGTATTCTTGCGCCGTGCGCCGCGCGCCGTTCGCGTTTGTTTACATCTCTTACCACGCTAAACCGCGTAAGACGGAATGACGCGTAATATATACATTTTTTTTTTAATGGGGGCGCGTTCGTAACCACGGAACGTCGTAACCCGAGACCGTCGTAACCCGAGGACCCCCTGTAAATGGATATGTTTTTTTTTTTTTTCTTTCATTGGAACTTATGTAAAAGTCTGAAAAGGCCTGAAAATTCATATTGAAAGCAACTTAAATGTGTTGTAATAGAAAATATAAGGGCAAATATAATACTTTCCTTTTTGTCATATTGTCCTGTAGTTTTAGTTTTCAGTATTTTACATAATACATTCTGCACCTTTCAGGCATCTCTCTGGTGAAGTTGCTAAAGAGTGGCAGGAGGTGGAGGAAAATGACAAAACTCAACAGGAGACTCTGCTCAAACTGGTGAAGGAAATCGTTCCGTACAACATGGCGCACAATGCTGAACATGAGGCCTGTGATCTGCTCATGGAGATTGAGAGACTGGACATGCTGGAGGACTACATCGATGAGAATGCCTATGGAAAAGTCTGTCTTTATCTTACCAGGTATGTTGCAGTTTATCCTACATTGCTGTTTTATTTGAGAAAGGTGAGAAAGGGACTATAACAAGTGATCCATAATTTAATCATTTTATTTAAATGTCCTACATTACACAAAATTGAGTAACCCTTTATTATTAGTCTACATCTCCAAAGCTCAAAATGCTCTGTTCCACCTTGTGTTGTCATGAAGCATTGGTTTCAACTTACCAGCTACCTTTTAGTCCAGTAGAGATTGGCAGTTCCAGATGGTCCTATGATATGATCCAGATGATTCTGGTGAAGGTACATGGAGTTTAAAAACACAATACAGCACTTCGGCATTGCCACATCACATCACAAGGTGGAACAGAGTGAACAGTTTTTGTTTGAGAGAAGAACTCATCTTCAATATGCAGGGTTTGTGTGTTAAACATCTGTGAATAAACAAAATACAACTCGAGGAAACGGCACCATAACATAGATCAGAAAATAACATAATATGGGCCATTTGAACAATTGAATATAAATGTCACTTTTTGCCTCGAGTCATCAAAAAAGGATTGTCTACAGATGAAATATAGTTGGTATGAAGTATCTTTTTTATCACAATTTCTTTTGTTCAGTTTTTAGACAATGAAGGCAAAAATTACTCATCAGTTGATGGGAAATACAGATGGTCATTTAATTTCTACCTTGTTTTCTCAGCTGTGTGAGTTATGTTCCTGAACCAGAGAACTCGGCGTTGCTGAGATGTGCCTTGAATATCTTCAGGAAGTTCAACCGTTATCCAGAGGCACTCCGACTGGCTCTTATGCTCAATGACGTAGAGCTGGTAGAAAACATCTTCACATCCTGCAAAGACATGTAAGAGGAGTCATTTTTACACCAGAGATGAAAGATTTCCACATATAATCTCAATCAACAACTCCCCACCCGCACTGTAAACGGTGTTGGTGAAGCACTGCTTCCCCCTCCTGAGGCGCCGAACGGTTTTCTAGAACTCCTCCCAAATCTGAGTTTTTGCCTCTGCGACCGCCCGGGCTGCAGCACGCTTGGCCCACCGGTACCCGTCAGCTGCCTCAGGAGTCCCACGAGCCAACAAGGCTCGATAAGACTCCTTCTTCAGCCTGATGGCATCCCTTACTTCCGGTGTCCACCACCAGTTTCGGGAATGCCGCCGCGACAGGCACCACAGACCTTACGACCACAGCTACGGGCGGCCGCAACGACAATAGAGGCCAAGAACAAAGTCCATTCGGACTCTCTGTCTCCAGCCTCCCCCGGAATCCGGGAGAAGCTCTCCTGGAGGTGTGAGCTGAAGATACCCCTGACAGAGGGCTCTGCCAGATGTTCCCAACAGACCTTCACGATATGCTTGGGCCTGCCAGGTCTTTCCGGCTTCCTCCCCCGCCAGCGGACCCAACTCACAACCAGGTGGTGATCAGTTGACCCTCTCTTCACCCGAGTGTCCAAGACACGTGGCCGGAGGTCAGATGAGATGACAACAAAGTCGATCATCGACCTCCGTCCTAGGGTGTCCTGGTGCACCCTTGTGCTCGAACATGGTGTTATGGACAAACCGTGACTAGCACAGAAGTCCAATAACAGAACATCGCTCGGGTTCAGATCAGGGCGGCCGTTTCTCCCAATCACCCCTCTCCAGATGTCACTGTCGTTGCCCACGTGGGCATTGAAGTCCTCCAGTAGAACAACGGAGTCCCCAGTTGGTGCACTGTCCAGTACCCCTCCCAGGCACTCCAAGAAGGCCGGGTACTCTGCACTGCTGTTAGGCCCATAGGCCTATACAATAGTGAGAGACCTGTCCCCGACCCAAAGGCGCAGGGACGCGACCCTCTCGTTCACCGGGGTGAACTCCAACACTCGGCGGCTAAGCTGTGGGGCAATGAGCAGGCCCACACCGGCCCGCCGCCGTTCCCCGCTGGCAACGCCAGAGAAATGGAGGGTCCAGCCCCCCTCAAGGAATTGGGTTTCAGAACCCAAGCCGACTATATCTAGTCGGTAACGCTCAACCTAGCTAGTCTCCATGTCCGGAGATCCGGCCGTTGAGGCCCCTGTCTTCGACTGCCGCCCAAATCTCCACGCACCCAGCCCCCATGGATCTTCCTGCGGGTGGTCGGTCCACAGGAGGAATCCCTCCCCCCCACAATAGGGGCCAATAAAATATTAGTTTTTATTGGCTGGAATGACCCCAGATTGCATCTTGGAGCATCTAGAGTTAAATTTTTTTTTACGTTCATCTGTTACATGACATTTTGTACTAGTTTTATGAGAGGACCTTAAATGTCCCATGGCATGAAATTTTCACTTTCTGAGGTTTTTGAATGTTAATGTGAGCTCCTCTACCCTGTTTAGGCCCCCCCTTCCCCCCATGGCTAAAAGTTGCGAAACGTGTAAATTGAGCATTTGCGATCCATTTCTGCGTTTGAAAAAAAGACAGCCCAAACGGGCGATTCTGAACAAGGGACATTTCTGACATCACACTCGGGGAGAAATGCAAATGTAATTCCACCCCCCCGTCTGGATGTCTACCCACCGTCTCTGGAAATCACGCCCAGAGAATTTGGACCGCAAACGAGCTATGCAATGTGAGATGCGTTTTTTTATTTGCCTGGAGGCACGTGAGTATGTTTCCAGGCTCGGATGTCCTTTATCCGAGCCTCCGAACCTCTGAAACAGCAGTGGTTTAATTTTATTTTCTATGGAATGTTTATTTATGTTTATTTTTCAATGGAAATCGTCTCATATCTTCCTCCGCGCTTAAACGCGAAAGTGGGGCCAGCGCACATCGCACCGCTAAAGAGGAAAGAGCGGAGAGTTTGGCCACACCCCCACCCGCTGCACTGGCCTGTCTCTGTCCTCCTCATTTGCATTCAAGCAACAGCGCCCATAATAAAGTGTTTGAGAGAGATATTTTTGACTTTGACTGTGTTCATGGGGCTTTCTCATGCACTGAGTCTTGATTTTGAAGAAGGATTCATTTACAGTATTAGGGAACCATTAAAAGCATCAAGAAGTACCATGTCATGGGATCTTTAAAGGCGCATGTGTCTATGTAACTTTTTGGTCAACTGCTTGTTTTATGGGTATGTCATTGCTCTACCTGAAATCATCCACAATATGGCATTAAACTGCTACTTTACATTTATTCAGTTACAAGTGGTTTTATAGCTCAAAAATGCCCTTCATGCACACATGAATTCTGACTCTGGGGTTGCTTCTTCATAGATCTGACCTGTATCTTGGTCTGGTTTGGTGATTTTGAAGATAGAAAGGTTAAACACCCTGTTAAATCTTCCAGACAAAGCGATAATATTTCCATAGAGAAAAGGATTTGACATACCACCACTACTAGAAACTTTACACAATGCATCTTTTTAAGTTATTATAATCTTGCTATTTATGTTTCAGTGTAATTCAGAAGCAATTGGCCTTTATGCTTGGTCGTCATGGCATGTTTCTGGAGCTCAACGAGGATGTGGAGGACTATGAGGACCTAACAGAAATCATGTCAAATGTGCAGCTAAACAGCAACTTTCTCGCTTTGGCCCGAGAGGTAAGAAACTGAAATGAAACTAAAGTGCTTTTCTAGATTATGTAAATACACAATTTACTTACAAATGCAAATTTTCTTTGTTATAGTTGGACATTATGGAACCAAAAGTCCCTGATGATATCTACAAAACACATTTGGAAAACAACAGTGAGTGACTACAATTTACATTATTTGCATTAACTTGAGAGTATTGTTAGGAATGCACCAGTATATCAGGCTAGTATCAGTCCTGCTTGATTCTTCTCTCAAAATACTGCTCCTGTCATCACAAGATGGAAGTGCTCCATTGTGTTTTTAACCTCCATACACCTTCACTAGAATCATTTGAATAATTTCAACCCTGGAATTGCCAAACTCTACTAAACAAAAGGGAAAAAGTGTCTTAACTTAAACTTCATGACATCACAAGGTGGAACAGAACATTTTCAACTTTGGAGATGTGGACAGACCAATACTGCAGTATTACCCAGACATGTGTAAACGAAACACGACTCCAGGCATGTTTTTGATGAACAATATTATAACATTGCTTAAAGCTCTGTTTGTCTGTTGCTGCTGAACTTTGACTTTCCTTTAATATCAATAAAGTATCCATCTCTATCTAATGCCATTTCTATTATTTATTCCTCAGGATTTGGTGGTAGCGGTTCCCAGGTGGACTCTGCTCGTATGAATCTGGCCTCTTCATTCGTCAACGGCTTTGTCAATGCTGCTTTTGGGCAAGACAAGCTGCTCACAGACGATGGCAACAAATGGCTTTATAAGAACAAGGATCACGGTACAGTCAAACCACACACAATCTGATACAGCAAGAATAAAGAGTTGAAGGCGTTTTAATTATGTTTAAAGGCACAGTGTAAGATTTTTACCCGTTAATTACCGAAATTGAAGATGCCTATTCAAAAATACAGTGTTTTCCAAGCCTTTTCACTTCCATCATGAAATCAAAGTATTCTGTTGGACTTGGATATACTTGCATAAAAGGGGGGTCTTCCCCATATAGAGGCACCCATTTTGATTACGAGAGCCGCAGAAGGACATTTGGGCTCCGCCTTCGCCATTTTATTTATACAGTAGTTGTCGGCAAGGGCTCGTGTTTTTCACACAACGAGATAGTACGCGTTTGGATAAACAACGACAAGCATGTTGCCGGATCACACTTACTCCGCACATACATCGCAGGAGCAAGCACCTTCATCTAAGAGGAAAAGAAGAAGGACATAGTACCTACCGCGGCTGGGGCTTTGTCGCAGCGTGGGCCTGCACCCCGGGTTCAGACCGACCTCCGCCCTCCGCGGTCCGGTTCCCGATTCCCCCCACCCGCGCACAGCACGCGGTTCGTGCGCGGCTCCGGGTACGCCGAGCTGTCCGCGTTACGGCGCGCCTGGGTGACCCTCGAGGTCTGCCATAGCTAAAACCGGAATTGCAATACCCAACATCCACCAATGCACCACCAATCCTACACACTGTCCGTTTAATGATGGGTTATTGTCTCTGTAGGTATGTTGAGTGCTGCAGCGTCACTGGGGATGATACTTCTCTGGGATGTGGACGGTGGTCTGACCCAAATAGACAAATATCTGTATTCATCTGAAGACTATATAAAGGTGATTATCAACACTGTAATTGTAATCTTTCAGTTTCTTACATAGACTATTTATATAAATGGACTTGGCTAACCGCTAGCCGCCATGTTCCAAATAGAAAGTGAGCATGGGGCGCTTCCAGCTCCATCGCTGTTTCCAATAGACTTTAAATCGAAAAATTGTCTTTCTGTAACTGCTGCTGTGAGTTATCATTTTGGTCTGTACATGTTTGTATTAACTCGCTCTATGTGATCCTGGTGTTTTTTTTTATTTTTTTATTTTGCTAATTTATACATGCATACATTTCTATTCCTAATCTTATCCTATAACCGCTAGCCTCGTGACCTTAATTTGTTTGGAGCCGAACACAGAGGTTGACCTCGAACTCCCTTAATCCACTTCATTACACAGTCTATGATTTCTAAACATGAATAATTCTTTTTTCCCTGTAGTCTGGTGCACTCCTAGCCTGTGGTATTGTAAACTCCGGTGTAAGAAATGAGTGTGACCCAGCCCTCGCCCTGCTTTCAGATTATGTCCTTCACAACAGCAACACAATGAGGATAGGGGCCATCTTTGGGTAAGAATCAACCGCCATTCGTTTCAGAACTGCTCGTCTGTCTATACAGAATACTAACTTTCTTTTATGCTTAGTCTGGGTTTGGCCTACGCTGGATCCAACAGAGAAGATGTGCTCTCTCTGCTTCTTCCTGTCATGGGAGACTCCAAATCAACCATGGAGGTAAACTTCATAGACAATATAAATGGACATAGCTAACCTGCTAGCCACTGCTTTACAAATAGAAAGTGAACATGGGTGTGCTTCCAGCTCCATCAACTGTTTCTAAGTGACTTTTTATTGGAAAATTGTCTGCCCCCCTCTCTGTGCTTGTTATTTTGGGCTGAAAAAGTTCGCTCTATATTTTTATTTCATTATTTTGTACATTAAAAAATTCCTGTTCCTCATACGGACCTGGCTCCAAATTTGCTCCTATAAACGCTAGCATCATGAGCTGACTGGAGCCGAACGCTATGGGTGACATCAAACTCCCTTAGTTTACTTCTTTATACAGCCTCTACATTATTAGCAGAATATATAAATGTATCTAGCAGGGATGGTACCACAAGACCTTGCGAGATAGTTGCCACTAGAATGTGCCTGCCTACATAGGGAAAATCATATTGTGAGATTTGATTTTGACAAAAAAAAGCAAAAACGAATAGAGAATAAGGATAACATTTTAATTGGGAACTGAACTGCACCTAATTATGTAAAAATCTTGTCTTGTTTTGTTCTCATGTTATCCCGTCCCTAGAATCTAATGGTTACAGTGACTGGCCACAACAAGAGTACTGAATCTCTGGCTTTTGAACATATTATTGTCATCTTTTTATAGGTAGTGGGAGTGACTGCGATTGCGTGTGGTATGATTGCTGTGGGTTCTTGTAATGGCGACGTTACCTCCACCATCGTTCAAACCATTATGGAGAAGAACGAGACAGAGCTGAAAGACACTTACGCGAGATGGCTGCCGTTGGGCCTGGGACTGAACCACCTCGGTAAGAAGAACCGATTCTGTCTTAAAGGGCCCATATTACTCTTTTCTGATCTCTTCTAATGTTTCCTCATCACAAACAGATCTGGCGTTGTATTTTCTGTTATTCATAAATGTTTTACACTCGAAACCTGCACATTTAGGCTGAGTTCTTCTCTCAAACAGAAAACACCTTGTGATGTCATGTGGTAGGAAGTGTGCTACTGTGTTTTTAAACTCCATATACTTCCACTACAATCATTTGGCAATTCCAGGGCTGAAATTATTCAATCTCTACTGAATGCTAACTGTAAACACTAATAATAAAGGGTTACTCATACCTGTGTGAATGAAACAAAACACAACTCCGGGTATGTTTTGAGGTAAAATTCTACCATGGCTTAAAGCTCAATATGGGACCTTTTTAAGTATTCTTAAAGGGATATGCCACCCCAGGTCAAATTTGGGCATCTCCCCACAGTCCAGAGACTAAAATAAGTGGTGGAAAGCGTTTTTCTGCTCACCCAGCCATTGTCCGAGTCTGTCGCCACTGACCGCCGCGGTATCTGGTGCTCCTCCGCCTTAGACTGGAGTCTAACGTCGCCAGAGAAAGATTTCGGCCAAAAGGAATTAATTTGCTCGATGCGTTTCCCAATTACTTTGTGTGTAGTGCGCATTCATATCGAGTGCAAATAAATGTGCAAATGTACAGCCGTATCACGCACCACGTTGTGCAACAGGGGAACTCCCTTCCCGGTGCGTAACTGGGATTCCCCTGGTAGCGTGCTGCGTGATACGGCTGTATTCTTCCGCACTGGAAAATAGTTCCCACCCAAAATGACCAAGTCAAGCTCTCCGTGTTGATTTGCACATTTATTTGCACTCGATATGAATGCGCACTACACATAAAGTAATTGGGAAACGCATCGAGCAAATTAATTCCTTTTGGCCGAAATCTTTCTCTGGCGACGTTAGACTCCAGTCTAACACGGAGTAGCTGCAGATACCGCGGCGGTCAGTGGCGACAGACTCGGACAATGGCTGGGTGAGCAGGAAAACGCTTTCCACCACTTATTTTAGTCTGTGGACTGTGGGGAGATGCCTAAATTTGACCTGGGGGTGGCATATCCCTAGAAATGTTGATGGTGATTTTCACTCTAAGCTTCTTCTGTTCATGCATAGCATAACAAACTGCCTTATTGTAATATTTATTCATGTTTTATCTTCAGGTAAAGGAGAGGCAATCGAGACTACTCTAGCAGCTCTACAAGTTGTTCCTGAACCTTTCCGCAGCTTTGCAAATACATTAGTGGATATCTGTGCATATGCAGGTCATTTTTGAATACTATTACAGCTATTGAATATTGTGTACATGTGAACTAGATAATAATGTTTTTGTTTTCGTCAGGTTCCGGTAATGTCCTGAAAGTGCAGCAGCTGCTTCACATCTGCAGTGAACACTATGAAGCTAAAGAGAAAGACAAGGAGGATGACAAAGATAAGAAAGACAAGAAGGACAAAGATAAAAAGGAGACGCCAGTGGATATGGGGTCACACCAAGTCTGTGAAAATTGGAGTACCTGTTGTGCTAAGTAAATATTCAGGAAAACTAAACGGTCTTTATTTTCAGGGCGTGGCTGTTCTTGGGATTGCACTCATTGCAATGGGAGAAGAGATCGGTTGTGAAATGGCCCTGCGGACATTTGGACATCTGGTTAGTAACAGTACTGTCGTACAGGTGTAACAGAAATTGGAGTAAAATATTGGCAGCACTGTGGCAACAGTGGCTCAGTGGTTGGAGGAACAATTCCCACTCGTTTCGTTTTGTTTCATTATTTATAAGGACAATGTACAGTTACATTAAGCACATAGGCAGAGATGCTTGTACCAGATTCTAGCTTTACAGCTACTCGGACAAAGTTCTGTTGTTGTGATTTAGGCAAAATACTTCACCCACATTGATATGATTGTAGGGGCTGATGGTACCTTGCGTTTATTCAATTACAGTGGTTTTATAGCTCAAAAATGCCTAGAAAAACAGGCATTCTGACTAGGGCTGGGTAAAAAAATCGATTCAATCGATTTTACATCGATTCCATTTAAATTTTGCACTCTCGATTCACGGGGCACATAACAATCTTGTGTGTTGTGTGAGGTTTCCTGCCTCAGTCTTTTCCCAATTCATCGACCGCGCTGGCTACTCTCGTGCGTGATGACGCAGCTGCGCAGTCCTACGTCGTGATGTTCAGGCTGCGCAGTCGCACACAATATGGCTGAGGCCGGGAAAACACCGCTAAGCGAGCTGTGTGGGTGTCCCACTCCCAAAAAAAATCAGACGTGTGGAAACATTTCAAATTTTAAAAAGCAAAGGACGACGGCCTTGATAAAACCAAGGTGGTTTGCGAGATATGCCAAGCAGAGCTCAGTTACTGCAGGAATACCACGAACCTCAGAAGCCATCTGACAATGTACCACACTACGCTAACCTTAGCTTCTGACAACAACCCGCCCGGAGCAAAACAAAAGAAGCTGAAAGACGTGCTAACTTTACCATCAGAGTCCCCACGAGCTGTAAACATAACGGAGGCCAGCGCAACTTTTGTTTGCAGGGATTTACACCTGTACTGAAAATGCAGGATTTGGACATCTCATTCAGGTGCTCGAGCCACACTACATTATGGTGCAACGTGAACATCTGACTGAAACTGTGATACCAAAGATGTATACATCTGTGAAAGATGCAATACGAATGAAAATCCAGTCAGCAGACAAGAGTTGCTATCACGTGCGACACCTGGACATCGTTGTCAACGCAGTTCTACTTAACAGTTACCATTCACTACATTGACACGGAGTGGTGCCTCGTGTCTCATGGACCACCAAAAGCCCTGCAGTCATGACGGACAACGCTGCTAATATGGTTCGGACAGTGGAGATAATGCAGCTAATGCACGTCGGGTGTTTCGCTCGCACGCTAAACCTAGCATCACATGAATGAAAGCCCTCTAACCTGGTGGAGGTCTAATGAAAAAGACTATCCAATGTTGGCTCGTTTGGCAAAGCACTACCTCTGGGTCCCAGGGACCAGTGTTGCATTGGAGAGGGTGTTTTCCACGGCGGGTGATATTATCACTGCCAAAAGGAGCTGCATCACCCCAGAACATGTCAGTGAGCTCCTTTTCCTCAACAAGAATCTCTCACACTCTTTAAGTATGACAGTTCAAGTTTACTGCCTTCGTTTTATTTATCTTAATACTTTTGTTCATACTTTTGTTAATATTTTTCACTTCAGGAGTTAAGCAATTTGCTGCAATGTTCATTTGCACTTTTTACATTTGCACTTTTTACATTTGCACTTTTTTAGTTTTGTTTACAGTTGTGTGTGAACTGTCAATTTTACAAAATAGATGTATATTAGTATGGAGATATAATCTCTTCAGTGTGACAGTTAATAGCGGAAATTTACAACTTTTGTTGATATTTTTTTAATCTTTCACTTAAGTAGTCAAGCAATATGCTGCAACTTTCATTTGCATTTTATACTTTTGCACTTTTTAAAATTGCAGTAGGAAAGAGATTTTGTTTGCAACTATGTGTGAACTTTACAATTTACAAAATAAAGATGTGTCTTTGCAACGAATTGCATAGATATTTTTATCATTTAAGAGCAGATGGAATCGATTCTCGAATCGAATCGAATCGTGATTAATCAATTTAAAAACCATAAGAATCGAATCGATCTAGGAAATTGACTGTGATACCCAGCCCTAATTCTGACTGTGAGTGGGGTCACCTCTCTACAGACCTGACCTGTAACTTGGTCTGGTTTGGTCTCCATGAAGATGGAAAGGTTTAATGCCATACTGTGAAACATTCCAGTCAAGGCAATAACAGTTCGGACCCTCCACCATAAAAGTTACACAATGCATCTTTAACCCAGTCTCTTGTTATGTGTTGCAGCTTCGTTATGGTGAGCCCACTCTGAGGCGAGCAGTGCCTTTAGCGCTGGCTCTCATCTCCGTCTCCAACCCTCGACTCAACATCCTGGACACACTCAGCAAGTTCTCCCACGACGCAGATGCAGAGGTTTCCCACAACTCAATCTTCGCCATGGGCATGGTGGGCAGTGGTGAGTGCAGCCTCATACCATGACTATTGAATTTGAGCTGTGTGCTAATATAGTTTTCTTGTCAAAAACATACCTGGAGTTGTGTTTTGTTAATATTAAACGTGTGAATGAAATAAAACAACTCCAGGCATGTTTATGATGAGGAAACAATATTATAACATTGATCAGAAAATAGAGTAATACTGGCCCTTTAATTTCCTACATACATTACCCTTAGATTAGTGTCCTTGAATGTCTTGAAAGGTATCAGCAAAACTAACTGAATTATCATTTATATAATTTTTTTATAAACCTCATTTGTTTTGTCTGAATTAAAAAACAAAGAAATACATTCAGGGTCTCCTTCTAGTGTAAATGGACAAGACTGCATTAGCTAATCTTAAAGTGAAATGAATTTGTTTTGCGTTGGTGCACTCTAATGGACTCTCATTTTCTCTTTTATAGGTACAAATAATGCCCGCCTTGCTGCCATGCTGAGACAACTAGCTCAGTATCACGCCAAGGACCCCAACAACCTGTTCATGGTCCGTTTGGCACAGGTGGGTGGTGGCATTGGAGCTCTTTCTCTATAGAAAACTGTTATCAGGTGAACAGTTAAAGGTGCATTGGTGCATTGCACAACGTTTCTGCTGCCTGCTTGTCTCCGTGGAGATGCTACTGCTTTCCCTGGAATGTTCCATAGTATGACATTAAACGTGTACATCTAGCATGTATTTATTACAGGTGTTTCTGTTGCTCAAAAATACAATAATTCTCCACAGATCTGAACTGTAATATAGCGTAGTGCTGGAACCTGCCGGTCTCCCTCATGATAGACAGGTTTAATCTGTACGACGGTACATTCTAGACAGGGCAATAACATCTTCATGGAGACAAGCAGGTAGTTGCACCAGAAAAGCTGGGCAGTGCACCTTTTAAAGGTCCCATGGCATGAAATTTTCACTTTCTAGGTTTTGAACGTATATGAGCTCCCCTACCCTATGGGCCACCCCCATGGCTAAAAGTTACGAAATGTGTAAACTGAGCATTTCAATGAATTAATCAAAACAATATTTATAAAGCGCTTTTCATACAAAATTATAGCACAAAGTTGGCGGCACGGTGGCTGAGTGGGTAGCGCTCATGCTTCACAGCAAGAAGGTTTCGGGTTCGATCCCTGGGTCGCCCAGGCCTTTCTGTGTGTGTTCTGTGTGGAGTTTGCATGCATGGTCTGGGTTTGATCCCCGGGTCGCCTGGGCCTTTCTGTGTGGAGTTTGCATGTTGTCTGGGTGGGTTTCCTCCGGGCACTCCGGTTTCCTCCATCAACCCAAAACATGCACCATAGGTACCTCCAGCTTAGGTCCTGACCAGGCCGAAGCAAGAAGATCATGGAGATGGTCCCTGGGCACAGTAATGTGCTGCCCACTGCTCCTAACAACAGGATGGGTTAAATGCAGAGAAGAATTTCTCCTGTGTGAGATCAATAAAGTTGCTTCTTCTTCTTACAGTGGTTAAGGATTAGAAGATTGACCTTTATTGATCTCGCACAGGAGAAGTTGTTTCTATATTTGAAACAACTTCAAATATAGAAACACGTTTCCGCGTTTGAAAAAAAGACAGCCCAAACGGGCGATTCTGAACAAGGGAAGTTTCTGATGTCACATTCAAGAAAAAATGCAAATGCAGTTCCACCCCCCCGTCTGGATGTCTACCCACCGTCTGTGGAACTCATGGCCATAGAGTTTGGACCGCAAACGAGCTGCGCAATGAGAGATGCGTTTTTTTATTTGCCTGGAGACACGTGAGAGTGTTTCCAGGCTCGGATGTCCTTTAACAGAACCTCTGAAACAGCAGTGGTTTAATTTTTTTTCTGTGGAAATGTGTTTATTTTTCAATGGAAATCGTCTCATATCTTCCTCTGCGCTTAAACGCGGAAGTGGAGCCAGCGCACATCGCACCGCTAAAGAGGAAAGAGCAGAGAGTTTGCCCCCCCCCACACCCGCTGCAGTGGCCTATCTCTGTCCTCCTCATTTGCATTCAAGCAACAACGCCCATAATAAAGCGTTTCAGAGAGATTTTTGAGTCTGACTGTGTTCATGGGGCTTTCTCATGCACTGAGTCTTGATTTTGAAGGATTAATTTACAGTATTAGGGAACCATTAAGGCGCCATATAAAAGCATCAAGAAGTACCATGTCATGGGATCTTTAAAGGGCCCATAATTATGTTCTAATGTTTCCTCATCAGTCTCTTTCACACATGTTTAAAGGTCCCATGGCATGAAATTTTCACTTTCTGAGGTTTTTGAACGTTAACGTGAGCTCCCCTACCCTGTTTAGGCCCCCCCCCATGGTTAAAAGTTGTGAAATGTCTAAACTGAGCATTTGCGATCCTTTTCTGCGTTACAAAAAATCAGAGCTCAAACGGGCGATTTTGAACAAGGCACCTTATTGACGTCAGATCGAAAAAAGAAAAGCAAATGCAGTGCCACCCCCGTCTGTCTGTACTCAGCGTCTCTGTAAATCACGCCCAGAGAGTTTGGACTGCGAATGCGCTAGGCAATGCAAAATGCGTTTTTTTATTTGCCTGGAGGCACGTCCGAGTGTTTCTAGGCTCGGAAGTCCTTTATCTGAGCCTCTGGACCTTTGAACAGCAGTGGTTTAATTTTATTTTCTGTGGAAATGTGTTTATTTTTCAATGGAACGCTTCAAATCTCTCCCCCCGTGCAAAAACAAGGAAATGGATCAGCTGTGGGCTCTGAGCTCTGAGCGGAGAGTTTGGCCACGCCCCCACCCTCTACTATTGGCCATCTCTTTTCTCCTCATTTGCATTCAAGCAACAACGCCCAGAATAAAGAGTTTGAGAGAGATATTTATGACTCTTTCTCATCTTATCTCTGTTTCTCATGCACTGAGTGTTGATTTTGAAGAAGGATTCATTTACAGTATTAGGGAACCATTAAGGAGCCATATAAAAGCATCAAGAAGTACCATGTCATGGGATCTTTAACACACAAACCTGCATATTTAGGCTGAGTTCTTATCTCAAAAAGAAAACACTGTTCCACCTTGTGATGTTGTGTCATAATGCAGTATGTGCTCCACTGTGTTTTTAAACTCCATACACCTTCCACTAGAATCATTTGGATGATTTCAGCTCTAGAATCTCCAATCAACTAAAAGGTAGTTGTGAACACTAATAATGAACAATTATACAGACATGTGTGAATGGGAAAAACAAAAACAACTCCAGGTCTGTTTTTGAGGAGGTACCCATTATAGCATGGTTTAAAGCTCACAAGAGTCTATTTTGCGCTTTAAAGCCCCAGTATGAGAGATTTTGTTTTTTCCTGTGTGCAGGGGCTGACACACCTGGGCAAAGGCACCTTAACTCTGTGCCCATATCACAGCGACCGGCAGCTGATGAGTCAAGTGGCCGTGGCTGGACTACTTACTGTTCTCGTGTCTTTCCTTGATGTCAAAAATAGTGAGTAATTTTTCACCTTTTGTGGTTGTCATTGTTACTTTGAAAGACTAAATCCAATTTTAAGACTTAGACTTGGAAAAATTTGTCAACTGGACAAAAGTTAATTTGGTCGAATATGTTTCGCAGCTCATCCAAGCTGCTTCTTCAGTTCTGGTCAGACGCTGGTGGACACTGCCTATATCTGCCTGAAAGGAGGAGCTAAATACAATGAAATGGAGACTTCCACACCTATTTGTTTACAGTTTCTGTTAGTTAGGTAGGCCTATTAAATATGCAGTGGGAGTGGAGTGTAGGGTGTTGTTAGCAGAACCATTCAGGGCCATAATGGGTGTTTTCACACCCCTGGACCTGACCTGGCCGCCCTATTTTGTTTGTTTGTTTTGAAAACGGTAGTTCTAGCCAGGTCAGAGTAATTTCAATGTAGTTGGCCCCTCCCTTCAGGCAAATATAGGCAGTGTCCTCCAGCGTCTGACCAGAACTGAAGAAGCAGCTTGGATGACCTGCGAAACATATTTGACAAAATAAACTTCTGTCCAGTTGACAAATTGAATTTCTCCTTTTGTCCTGAAACTAGACTGAATCTGCTTGGTTACAAATTTGCTACTGTTGGGTGCCACTTTTGCACCATTCAAAAGATGGAATATTTGTTTTGAACTTTAAGTTACTTGAGCACTAGCCTTTTTTTTCCTCATCACTCTGAGTGATCACTCTGGGGTCCGTCACCTGCTTGTTGCTATGGATATGTCATCATTAAAGTGCTACTTTACATTTATTCAATTACAGGTGGCTTTAGAGCTCATAAATACTTAGGAAAAAAGGTGTTCTGAGTGTAAGCAAGGTCGCCTCTCCACAGATCAGACCAGACTTGGTGTGGTTTGGTCTCCAAAATGATGGAAAGGTTTAATGCCATACTGTAAAACATTCCAGACAAAGCAATATGGAGAAAAGCATTTGATGGACCTTCCACCAGAAAAGTTGCACGATGATCCTTTAGTACTCATTCTGTCTCATTTGTGTTGCAGTTATCCTGGGGAAATCTCACTACATCCTCTACGGTCTGGTGGCAGCCATGCAGCCACGAATGTTGGTTACCTTTGACGAGGAGCTGAGGCCGCTTCCTGTATCAGTCAGAGTTGGACAGGTAAACGGCAAGATTTGTCGAGTTGGTGCTTTTCAGATTCTAGAACACGGTGTCATACACTCGAGTGGAGAGCAAGAGCCAGATTTCTTTATTAATTACATTGTAGTGTCTGTTGAAAGATCTAAAAGGTAAAATCACTAATTTTGAACCTGATCATTTCCATTAGTAACTAGACCCAAGACAAACATTTAACAACATTGATTTTAGCTTCTGCTCATCTGTGTTTAATAATATTGGCCTATAGAATGGTGTGATGTCATATAAAATCCAGCAATTTAGCCTTTATCATGTTGCCATTATATTTATAAAATATGTGCTCCTCACCTTCCATGGTGGTTGGTCTCTCACTCTCATCCAGCTCGGGTCCTCTACCAGAGGCCTGGGAGCTTGAGAGTTCTGCGCAGTATCTTTGCTGTTCCTGTACTGCACTTTTCTGGACTGAGATGTCTGTTTTTCCTGGGATCTGCTGTAACCATTCCTGCAGTTTGGGGGTTACAGCCCCGAGTGCTCCGATCACCACGGGCACCACTGATGCCTTCAGCTTCCAGGCCTTCTCCAGCTCTTCGTTGAGCGCCTGGTATTTCTCTAGTTTCTCATGTTCCTTTTTCCTGATGTTACCATCGCTTGGTATTGCAACGTCCACCACCACAGCTTTGTTCTGCTGCTTATCCACCACCACTATGTCTGGTTGGTTCGCCATCACCATTCTGTCAGTCTGTATTTGGAATCCCACAGGATCTTTGCTTGGTTATTCTCCGCAACCTTTGGAGGTATTTCCCACCTTGACCTTGGGGTCTTCAGCCCGTATTCTGCACAGTTGTTTCTGTACACTATGCCCGCCACTTGGTTGTGTCGCTCCATGTATGCTTTCCCTGCAGCATCTTACACCCTGCAGTTATGTGCTGGACTGTCTCAGGAGCTTCTTTGCACAGCCTACACCTTGGGTCTTGTCTGGTGTGGTAGATCTGGGCCTCTCTTGCTCGGGTGCTCAAGGCCTGCTCCTGTGCAGCCAGGATGAGGGCCTCTGCTGTCCTTCAGACCAGCCCTCTCCAGCCATTGGTAGGATTTCTTGATATCGGCCACTTCAGTTACTGTATGTTTCGGTGGTACGCCCCATGTAGGGGTTTGTCCTGCCATGATGGTCCCTCCAGCACCTCTTCCTCTGCACTCCACTGTCTGAGACATTCCTTGAGCACATCATCTGTCGGGGCCTTGTCCTTGATTTACTTATGGATTTTGGATGTTTCATCCTGGACAGTGGTTCCCACACTCACTAGTCCTCGGCCTCCTTCCTTCCGGCTCGTGTACAGTCTCAGGGTGCTGGATTTGGGATGGAACCCTCCATGCATGGTCAGGAGCTTTTGTGTCTTAACGTCTGTGGTCTGTATCTCCTCCTTTGGCCAGCTTATGATTCCTGCAGGGTATCTTATCACTGTCAGGGTGTAGCTGTTTATGGCCTGTGCCTTGTTCTTGCCATTCAGCTGGCTTCTTAGGACTTTAGGACTTGCCTTACTTGTTGCAGGTATTTGGCCGTATCCGCTTTCCTTATTGGCTCTTCAAGGTTGCCATTTGTTGTGGGATACCAAGGTACTTGGTAACTGTTCTCAGTGTCTGTTATTGTTCCCTCTTGGAGTGAGACCCCCTCTGTGTGGACTACCTTCCCTCTCTTTGTCACCATCCTACTACATTTCTCAAGCCCGAATGACATTCCAATGTCTGTGCTGTAGATCCTGGTGGTGTGGATCAGTGAGTCGAAGTCTCGCTCGCTCTTAGCCTACAGCTTGATGTCATCATGTAGAGGAAGTGGCTGATGGTGGCCCCGTTTCTGAGTCGGCATCCGTAAGCGGTGCTTTCGATGATTTGCCTGAGGGGGTTCAGAACTATGCAGAACAACAGAACAGTGCATCTCCTTGGTATATGCCACATTTGATGGACACTTGTGCAAGTGGCTTGCCATTGGCTTCAAGGGTGGTTTTCCACAACCGCATCAAGTTTGCAATAAACACCCTTAGAGTCCGATCGATATTGTACAGCTCCAAGCACTCAGTGATCTTCCACAAGTGCTGCCAGGTCATGTGGTGGTAGGGTACGATCATCCATTCTCTGCTTCAAATGGTCCCAGATGTGCTCTATGGGGTTCAGGTCAGGGGACATTCCTGGCCATACCATATGAGGCACTCCAACTTCCTGAAGTCGGGCTGTGACAATTCTGGCGCGATGTGGTGGAGCATTATCATCCATGGGGTGTGTGCTGGCAGAATTGGGGGATGATGATGGGTTCTATGATGTCTCTGAGGTAAGAACATGCAGTTACTGAGCCATCTACAATAACCAGATCTGTTTTGCGCTGACTGGTGATGCCTCCCAGACTGTTGCACCACTTCCATCAAAGGGAACCCTGGGGACCACGTTGACCTCGGCTTATCGCTCACCTCGCCTTCTCCAGCAATGCTGACGACCATCATTTCTGTGCAAGGTGATCCGACACTCATCAGTGAACAAGATGGTAGACCACTGCTGCATTGTCCAGGTCACATGATCTTCTGCCCACTGCAAATGTTCACGGCGGTGTCTTGGTGTCAGTGGAGTCACCTGCAATGGTCGTCTGGCATTCAAGCCACCTCTCGTAAACGGGCCAGCTGTGTGCGTTGCATGATGATGTCTGAGTGCGTAGGTCCTTAGGTACTGGTCATTGTTGCGGACTGTCACTCATGGGGCTCCGCTCTTGGGCCTGCCACAAACTCTGCCAGTAGTTCTGTGTCTTGATGCAAGTCTGCTGATGACACTTTGAGACACATCAAGTTCACGAGCAACATCTGATTGCCTACTACCGACCCGAAGGTGAGCTAAGGCCAGGTGACGCTGCTTGTCCGTTAAGTTACGTCGTGTGTTCATGGCTGTTTAATGATTAACTTGGAATGACTTATGACTTACTGACAATACCAGCTTTTTATACCCACAGAATGTTGAAATTGCTGCCACATTGAAGAGGTTTGTCTTTTAGTATTTTTGGCATTAGCCCCAATATGTACACAGTGAGACCAGTATGTGGAAAACACAAAATGAGGTGTGTCTATCACTCCAGTACATTTGCCTCCCTTTCCCAATACTGGTCTCACTGTTTACATATTGGGGCTAATGCCAAAAATACTAAAAGACAAACAGCTGCAGGCTCGTTTAGGTGAGGGGGACTAGGGTTTCCAGACAAACCATATGCAACCGACTCCACCGCTTTGGCTTGAATGCCAGACGACCATTGCAGGTGACTCCACTGACACCAAGACACCGCCGTGAATGTTTGCAGTGGGCAGAAGATCATGTGACCTGGACAATGCAGAAGTGGTCTACCATCTTGTTCACTGATGAGTGTGGGGTCACCTTGCACAGAAGTGATGGTCGTCAGCATTGCTGGAGAAGGCGAGGTGAGCGATACGTCGAGGTCAACATGGTCCCCAGGGTTCCCTTTGGTGGAGGCGGTGCAACAGTCTGGGCAGGCATCACCAGTCAGCGCAAAACAGATCTTGTTATTGTAGATGGCTCAGTAACTGCATGTTCTTGCCTCAGAGACATCATAGAACCCATCATCATCCCCCAATTCCGCCAGCACACCCCCAACTTTCTGTTCATGGATGATAATGCTCCACCACATCACGCCAGAATTGTCACAGCTCGACTTCAGGAAGTCTGTGTGCCTCATATGGTATGTCCAGCAATGTCCCCTGACATGAACCCCATAGAGCACGTCTGGGACCAGTTGAAGCAGTGGCTGGATGATCGTACCCCACCACCACATGACCTGGCAGAACTGTGTAACACTTGTGGAAGAGTGGAATGCATTGCCTCAGAACAACAACATGAGGGTAGTGAGGAGCATGAGATGTCGCTGTTAACTGTCATTGCGGCAAATGGTGGAAACACGCGTTACTGACAGTCAAGTTTTTGTTATTTGGGGCTATCTTTGTTATTGTCATAATTTTTGGGGGTGTAATAAATGAAACTAATGGAAAAACGTGTTTTTTCCTCATTCATTATTAGTAAATTCAAAGAGAACTTTTACTTATTTCATTAAAATTCAGACCAAATAGGAAAAATACTCATATGAATAACAATATCCCCAACTTATTGTGAATAGTGTATCTGGAGATATGAAAAATGTGAATATTGTGAATAATATACATCTGTGAGAGACTGGTTTAAATGTATTGCACTTTCTCCTTGTCAGTGTTGGTTGTACTTTGTTTACTCATCATTGTAGGTATTCTTGTCCTTACTCTTGGTATTTTTCTCTTTTGGTTGCAACCTAAAAATGCCTTATAGTAACGCCATACGTTTAATTTACTCTCAGTGACTTTTTGATGCAGTTATTGCTATGAAAAGTACGAATGTGTACATTTTTGTTCAATTGAAAGGGAATCTTAAAGTATTTAACATGTATTCTAATGGAAGGGGGTGGTGGAATTTAACACATTTTCTTCTTCACACTCCCTTTGGAGCGTAAATAAGAAAAATGAAATGTACATTAGCTCGTGCTGGATACATACATTGTCTATTAATTAAAATGCCAGCAAAAAGGTGTGATTAAAAATAAATGGAACAAAAATGAGATGGTGTAATCTCCTAAATGGTATGAAGTGATATTTTTGCATGTTTGGGGTTAATTTTATTAATGTTTTGTGCAATAATTTAACGGTGCACTGTGTAACTTTTCTTGTGGAGGGTTTGTCACCTGCCTGTCGCAATGGAGATGTTATTGATTTGTAAGAACTGTTCCACAGCATGCATAAAATGTATTTATTTTGCATTTATTCAGTGGTTATTGCTAAAAAAACTAAATTTGAAAAGGCATATATTCATACTGTGAGCAAGTTCACCTCTGCACAGATCTGAACTGTAACTTGGCCTCCATTCAGTAAGTTTAATGCCATACTGTGGAACAGTGCAGGCAAAGAAATAACATCTCCATGGATACAAGCAAGTGGGCTTCCCTTCACCTTTAACTTAAGACATTTCCAGGCACATTTTGGCATCTTCCTGATGCAATGTTAAAATATCTACATATAGTTTCAGGAGAGCGATTCATTTTTGCCAATACTGCACATCTGCTTTCACTCGCACTAAGGTGTTCTGTCTTTTTCCAGGCTGTAGACGTTGTGGGCCAGGCCGGTAAACCCAAGGCTATCACAGGTTTTCAGACACACACCACACCGGTGCTGCTGGCTCACGGAGAGAGGGCGGAGCTGGCAACTGAAGAGTACCTCCCCGTCACCCCGATTCTGGAGGGCTTTGTCATCCTCCGCAAAAATCCCAACTATGAAACCTAGACCACACCCACGCCCTACTGTTCCACTCCCACTCTTCCAGACTGGCATCCCCCTGTGTTTTAAGGGTGCACTGCCTAACTTTTCAGGTTGGGGGTCCTCTTTGCCTCTATTGTTTCTCAGTATGGGATTAGACATGTATAAGATGCATTAATTCTGTTATGGGTGTTTTATTGCTCAAACATGTCTGAATAAAAACAAGCATTGAAATATTGGAGGTAACGTCTCCATGGAAACAAGCAACTGGCAGGCTCATACCAGGAAAGTTACAAAGTGCACCTTTAAGGGTAGCCCGTTGTATACTCTTTTGTGTGGTTGATGACGGTCATCTTTCAGCTCCAACAGTCAATGAATATAAATAACTTGAGGAAATTACAATTGAACATCATGCAGTAAGGGCAGACTCTGACCTCATTCCCTCTGCAATTAATTTGTTCCATGTCTCTACCACCAGTTCAAATTAAGGGACTGGGAAAGCCCCTTTTTTCTACTCTGATTAGCTTTTACAGTTGTTTTTCTGGTCTGCCCAAACGTTTGACTCCCTGGTAGCTTTTTGTAATTAGAAATAAAATATGTATTCATCACGTTTTGCTTTTTGTTAACAGTACTGTTCAAAGGTAAATAAATAAAACTTGTTTCCATCTAATGTGAAAGTTGTTTTCATTGTGCTCACAAGGGGGAGCTATACGGTCATTACAGGTTATACTAACTAATAATAATAAAATTGTATATGTAAGCGCACATAACTACATTTGTAAGTAATTCAATTTTTGGGTGGGATAGGACCAAGCACAAACAGTAGACCTAGGTCATCGATAATAGTTAGATTCACTCCTATAAATGAAAATATTCATTTTTTAAAAACTGGATAAGTTATTACACTGATTTTCATAAATGACCAAAATGTGTAAACCAATGTGCCCTACAGTCGCAATAGTGACAGATTAGTAATATTGTAGACTTTTTAAGTGAGTTTGTATATTCTCACAAATAATAAAGTGATTTAACGTAAATAGAAATAAATACGATGTCCGTTCGAGCCCTGGGTCGCTGGGGCAGTTTCACGTGATGGGATTTTGCCGGAATTACCTCGCCGCCGGCTTCCGGGAACATTTTCCGTCCGTCCGGCTCTGCGGACTCAAGGAGAGAAAGGTAATACCACAGTCCTCAACTCATTTTTTTCAAAATACGCATGTGTTTACGTTTATTTGTCAGGTTGTTATCATGTAAAAGCGTTCGATTTTAGTCCAGGGGGTTGTGTCATGTTTAGATGACAGTAAACAGCAGATATTATGGACTTTTGTGCGTGGTTTCTGCTGACTGGTTTCTGATGTGTTTTCAGGGATTAGCCGCTAGCCGCTCGTTAGCACTCCGAGCTACAACTGTCACTGCCCGATTTGAGTCACACGTACCCTTATCTTTGATCAACACAGCTCCGAGGATATTCAAACAGCTCGGGATGATGTACGCATAAATCCGCTGCGTATTTACATTGGCGTGTGTTGATTTTGTCTTATAAGACTTTGCCATCAGTCTCTTATTCGTTATAGATACTTTTATTTGCATTGATATTACGAGATTATTAAAAAAAATCTAGCCTCAAGAATCGTGGAGCGCCTGGTCTATGTTATCTACCATAAATGACTGCATGACTGCCTGTGTGCCTTGCGGGATGAAGTGTGATCAAATATTGGTACGAGTGTTGCTGCTGTTGAACATGGCAGACCGGCGTGCGCAAGCGTGAAGCGCCGTTGGTACAAATAATGCAGCGACGCAGATCAGGCAGCGATACCCACACGGGTCCTCTTTCTTCGCTTCGGCTAGCTAGCGTTGCTAACTCACTCGCGCTATGTAAAACTACACTTCTGTCACCATCGGCGGAGTGACGCTCGTTACACAAACACGATCCGCGACTTTTGCTGCAGAGTACGCTTTTAAAATCCATTGTGACAGTGTGATTTGCTGTGAGTTGTTTTCGCCGGGTGAAACATATGCGCTGCCAGCACGGTTCCCTTGAGCACTATGAACTAGCTCGGTCGAAGGGCATTGGCCTTGCTCACTGACCATTTTACCAACTATATTTCTTCATGAAAAACAATCTGACAACTCGTATTATTGTGGATTTATTGTGGATGCTGATCATCTGACACCTAAGACCATGTGACAGCTTTGGTTAAGCGGTCTGAAACCTCTGGGGTAGTGTAAAGTAAAGTATGCAAAGGTCACTGCTAAACCATCTGTTAGGACAGATTAGGCGTAATATATGTAAATAATGTGAGTTGATCAAATGAAATGTCACATTAATGCTTCAGGACAAATGACACCCTCGAGGTATATTTATGGCATTCCCAAAAGTTTGATCATTTTACATTTGTGTGTCAATAATGACTTTGTAAAAATGTAATACGTGTTTCTGAGATGTTGTACTGGGAGCGTTGGTGCATTGTCTGTGTTTGTGCTGCATCATGTTTGGATTCACTCTTGGACACGTACACTGTCACGATGCTGACACTGACAGGTTGATTCTGCGTTTGTTTCATGTTCTAATCATCCATTTGCGTGTGATCCGTGTAATCACGACGCGTATCTGTAAGGTTAGGCGAGTGTCATTACTTCACTGCGTTTATATTGGTGTAGTAAAGCAGTATTGGTGTCATCATCCTGGAGTGCTGCGTTTTTTAAGGCTACTTGGTAACAACTCCGCGCCTCTATATCATCGTTCGTGCCATTTTACGCGCCAGGGGTTGTTGTTGTTGCTCTTAAGTTTTGCTTTATATGAAAGTGTAGCTGTCACGTTGTGCTCATGGCGAGGTGTGGCTGCGCGAAGCCGGTAGCAGAGCTGTACATCGCGCCAAGAGCTGTCCAAACCACGTGGTTCTTCCAGTTTGGGCCTAGGAAAGTTAGCAGCGTGGCTAACAGCGTTGCATCCCGACGGACAGCTTTACGCCACGACATGATGGAGTTTGAAGCAAGCCAAGTGAGTAACATGGACTGAAACCCGATTACACAAGGCACGAAGGGGTGATTGTCGCTGTGGTGTGCGGGTGCGCGGTCAGACACGCCCCTGAGACACTGAGAAGTGACCCACTGCGCTCGAGGCGTGCGTAAAACCGGTGACACGCCTGATTTGTGGAGGTATTCGCGCCGAGGATGCTTTTAAAAATACGTTTGAGTCGTACAGTTCCCGTAGCATGTGATATCCGTGTCTAATGTGTGTTTAGTCACTGGTCACTGGTCACTTTGAGCAGCTTTCTGTTGTAGAGGATGGACCCATGTGACCTGGTTTGTAGAATGGACGCGAAATGGGTGCTCCCCTTCACACCATGTCACTGTTTTCTCTGCAGGTTTACACATTGCATACTAGTGTTTGATTGTTTTTGAGAGCTTACATAAAGAGATAAATAGATGATGATCAATAACAATGTAAGGGTGGGATGAGACAAAAGTTCCATGAGAGGAGACACAAGATTAGGTCGACACACATCACCCCGGTCCCGCAGCAGCTTCACTGGCTCCCCATTCACTATCGCATTCAGTTCAAAATCCTACTCCTCACATTCAAGTCCATCCATAACCTGGCTCCAACTTATCTCACAGAACTCCTTCATGTCACCACACACACCCGCTCACTCAGGTCCTCCTCCTCCATCCACCTCACAGTCCCTCCTGCTCGTCTCAGCACCATGGGGAGCAGGGCCTTCAGCCGCTCTGCTCCCCATCTATGGAACTCACTCCCCCCAGACCTCCGGAACAATTTTTAAATCCAGACTCAAGACCCATCTTTTCAAAATAGCTTACCCCACTTTTTCCCCTGCTGACTGTTTCATTTTACTTGTATTGCTTTGTCCATTCTCTTAGTTTTATTTTGTATATACTGCCTGTTTTTAACTGTTCTTAATTGTTTTTAATTGATTGTCTTTGTGCAGTGTCCTTGAGTGTCTAGAAAGGCGCCTTGAAATAAAATGTATTATTATTATTATTATTAGAACAAGACAAGGTGAGATTTTGAAATAAAAAAGTCCTTTAGCAGTTTTCTGTAATTAGTCAGAGAAGTCATTAATTCTATATTTTACATCTTAAATCTTATCTTGGTCAAAAATGAACCCCAAAAAATCCCCAGTAGTGCAAAGAATATAATACTTTCCCAGTTTTCACATATTCAACAATAAGTCAATATATAGAAATGATCATGACAGGCCTACTTACCAGCCCTTCACTCTTTCTGATGTATACTAAATAGAAAAAATAAATAAATCATAATCTTTTTTTTTTTTTTTTTTTTCCGGTGTGCCCTATCTTGCCCTATCCCTAGATTGAGTAGGGGGCTGCCTTTCCACAGATCTAATGGGTAACTTGGTCTGGTTTGGTCTCCGTGATGATAGAAAGGTTTAATAATGATAGAAAGGTTTAATACTATACTGTGAAACATTCCAGACAAAGCTGTAACGTCTCCAGAGAGAAAAGCGGACCCTCCACCAGAAAAGTTACACAATGCACCTTTAAAGTTTGATAAAGGTTAGAGTATTTAGTAATACATCAGTTACTCAGACCCTCCAGGAATTCGCGATGTTGCGATTTGCAACTTCAACGCAACTTCAGCCAATCCCCGCGAATTCAGGGCGGTGTTGCAATTTTGACCAAACACCGCAACTTTCCCGCAATTTTTACTAATTTTGACCAATCATCGGCGACGTATTGAACGCCGACCAACTTCCTTCTGTGTAGGAGACATAACTGAGATGAGGTGCACGGTGCGTTTGTCTGTGTGTGTGTGCGGCAGAGGCGGTGGTTCACGTGAGTGTGGGTGTGTGCACGTGTGTGCACGTACAGAAGTGTGTGCGTGTAAAAGCGCGCTCACCTGTCACACAGAGGAGAGAGTCAGGGTTGGGGTGTAGCCGTATTTTTTGTTGACCGCATCTTTCACGTTAATCTGTTCATCCTGCTGGTTTTCATGAGTTCCATTTCATCCTGCTGCGCTGTCATAACTGTGTGCGCTCTTTTTGTAATAAATGCACAAAACATATCTGGATCTCAGCGTATCTGTCACCACAGCCTCCTCTTTGCGCGTCACAAATCTGCGAGCCATAGGACCCAACCTCATATTCTCGGCGGCTAAAAGGTTTGAGTTTGGAAGCCGCAACATTCTGCTTTACTTCCGTGTGACGAAACAAAACTGCGGCTGTGTCCCAGTTCCCAGAGCGCACAGCTCGGAGCGCGGCCCGAAGGGGGCTCAGACTGCAGTCAAGGAGGTGCACACTTGCTCAGCCCTGAGTGCAGTCCGCGGACCGCTTAACAACTGCGGTCTTCGGACCACGTGTTAACTGCGCATGGGATAAAAAAGAAGAGGGGCAGCAGTCGTCGCGCCGGTGTACTGTCCCTTCGGGCCACGCTCCGAGCCGCGCGCTCTGGGAATTGGGACACGGCTTCTAATGGCAAAGAAACATGTCTGCGGCGCCATTTGCCCACAAAAATAACAGCAAAAGACCGCGCGAAACAGTTCCCCTCCTAGTAGTAATTTATTTTCGATATTGGTAAGGTTGTTTTAGGACCATATCTGTGATCTCTGTGTCTTTTTGTCAGTAATAACTCAATATTCAAAATATTATTCAATTTTAATTTCAAAAAGCGAAAATCGCAACTATTTATCGCAACTTTCACTTCCTCCCGCAACAAAATCGCAACAAAAACCTTAAAAGCACCGCAACTTTCATCGCAACTTTTTGGAAAAGCTCCCGCAAATTCAGGCATTTTAGCCCGCAACAATCACAAAAAATGCCCGCGAAATCCTGGGGGGTCTGGTTACTGGGGTAAATTGATAAAAACACAAAGTAATCAAATTTGAATATGAATTAGTATTAGGGTAGTAGTAGTAATAATAGTAGTAATAATATAGTAGTAGGCATGTCACGCTAACAGATTTTGAAGTGAAGTCTACATGTACAATATGAGTTACAAATAATTACATAATGGAATGCAACACATAATAGACCCTTTAAAAATTGTACCCAAACATTCTAAATTCCAAAATGGAGGCAACTGGAGGCAAAATGAAATGGAACATAATGAGATTTCAATGGGAAAACCGGGTCAACTTCAGGATATCACAAATTATGAAAAATCAAGGAAAATTTGGCAAATGAAAACCATTCAGATACATGTGAGGGATATCAGAGTCTGGTTTAAAAACATGAACAATACTGTTTTACATTTGTTTATGTGACAGGAGATTATGAGAGACACTAAGCATTTTGACGTTTCACACAAAAGTTGAGCCCAAAACAGTTTTTTTCACTTCATCTACACATGTATTACACATGTCACCATAAATTATATTTTTTGTAACGTTCAAATACTATTTTGAGTTTAAAAAACAGTTTTTTCCATCCTTCTTAAAAGAAAAGCAAAGTCATTAATATTTGTACCTTGGAAATTCAAAATTGTTTATTTTTCGTTATAATTACATAACCATCATCAGTTAATCATTAAAAATATATTATGTCAGCGTAAGTTTGCCTCCACTTGCCTCCAATACAGAAATATGAACATTCTGATGACGTGGGATTTTAAATGGTATTTTTGTTAGTTTGTATAATAGTTTCTATAATGAGTCGTAGAAGTTCATAATTCAACCTTAAAGTAGGGCCCAACTGATATGGATTTTATTTTTGATCCGATATGATACCAATATAACAGTCTTTGGAGCTGCCGACAGCTGAAATAACAGCTGATATATTTAGTGACTTTAAAATTCACTGTGAATCTTCAGCCGATTATAAAATAGGTTTAATTCAATTAGATTTTAAGTTGGGTTTGTTTATGCTACATTTACTGGTATTTTGCCTTTAGTGGTTATCATTAATAATAATAATATTCATAATAATATCTGCATGCTGCGGTAATTAATTAAATGCAAATCATTCACACCTCTATTCACAGCTCATCTATCAATGCAATACTTTACACTGGCCAATGGAAAAGAAAACGGGCTGTTTATGTGTGGTAGTTTAAAGCACAGCTAAACAATGAGAAAGAATGAAAAACTGCTCTAAAACCAACACATTTGCAACACTCACTGCTCACACAGGCACCTCTCAGATCAGAAGTCTCTAATAAATTTCCTTTTAATCCTGACTCAAAAGGATTGTCCTTAAAAATAATATAATCCAGCATGTTGACAGTGACTGTGTATGTGTCCTCTGTCTATGGAACTGTCCTCTGTCTATGGGACCGTCCTCTGTCTATGGGACGGTCCTCTGTCTGTGGGACGGTCCACTGTCTATGGAACTGTCCACTGTCTATGGGACGGTCCTCTGTCTGTGGGCCGGTCCTCTGTCTGTGGGACGGTCCACTGTCTATGGAACGGTCCACTGTCTGTGGGACGGTCCTCTGTCTGTGGGACGGTCCTCTGTCTGTGGGACGGTCCTCTGTCTGTGGGACGGTCCTCTGTCTGTGGGACGGTCCTCTGTCTGTGGGACGGTCCTCTGTCTATGGGACGGTCCTCTGTCCTCTTCTCCGCACTCACACTTTGATAAAAACAAGCAGTAGTTTTGTTGCTGGCCTAAACTGCACTTAAGTTAACTTTTCCTTTTAGTCAGTGTTGTTGATCAGACACAAGAGCATTTAAAGCCAGCGCCTCAGTGTTACACACTGGTGTAAACAAGAGCACGTGAGTCACATGACATGACTTTGGGGGTGCATTCAGGGGCAGTACAGAGGGATACACAGACAAATGACTCCTCTGATAAATACTCATGCGGCGCTACATATTAGGACATTTATTAAATAGATGCAATATAGAGTCTAAGCTTAATAATGAGGTATAACATGCCCACGTGGACTATCGGCCCACATTAGCAAGATTTAGGCCGATAGCCGATATGTCTCCAAGTGCCCATATCGGCCGTTAATAATGGCCAACCCATATATTGGTTAGGCCCTAGTTTAAAGGTACAATATCACACAAAATAGACTCTTGTGAGCGTTGTCATCATGCTGGTACCTTATCAAAAACATACTCTGAGTTGTGTTTGTTTCTTTCACACATTTTTTAAGTAACTCTTTATTAGTAATCCGACTACATCTCTAAAGCTCAAAATGCTCTACTCTCTTCCATCTTGTGATGTCATGAATTGGTAGTTTTCATGTTAACAGCTACCTTTTACCTTCAGTAGAGATTGGAAATTCCAGAACTGAAATTTTCCAAATACTAGTGAGGGTGTATGGAGTTTAAAAATACTGTGGAAATGACCTCACAAGGTGGAGTGTTTCAGTTTCAGTTTGAGAGCCGAAATATGCAGTGTGTTAAACATGTGTGAATGAAACAGCACACAACTCCAGGTCTGTTTGTGATGAGGAAAAGACACTATAACATACAATAAATAAAAAAAAAATAATGTAATATGGGCCCCCCCTTGAGCCGCCACCATAACGTGGTGGAGGGGTTTGAGTGCCCGAATGATCCCGGGAGCTATGTTGTCGGGGGCTTTATGCCCCTGGTAGGGTCACCCAAGGCAAACAGGTCCTGGGGGACGGGTCAGACTAATAGCGGTTCAGAAGCCCATTATGATGAGTATTAGATCGAGGCCAGTTACGTCGCTCAGATTGGCGTCACCGGGGCTCCACCCTGGAGCCAGGCCTGGGGTGGGAGCTCGCCTACGAGCGCCTGGTGGCCGGGCCTTTCCCCATGGGGCCCGGCTGGGCTCAGTCCTCCCGTGGACTCACCACCCGCAGGAGGATCCATAAGGGGCCGGTGCAGAGAGATCTGGGCGGCAGCTGAAAGCGGGGGCTTCGGCGACCAGATCTCCGGACATGGAGACTAGCTCTGGGGACATGGAATGTCACCTCGCTGGGGGGGGAGGAGCCTGAGCTTGTGCGGGAGGTTGAGCGCTATCGACTAGATATAGTCGGCCTGACCTCCACGCACAACTTGGGCTCTAGAACCCAACTCCTTGAAGGGGGCTGGACTCTCCATTTCTCTGGCGTTGCCCGCGGGAACAGCGGCGGGCCGGTGTGGGCCTGCTCATTGCCCCACAGCTTAGCCGCCGAGTGTTGGAGTTCACCCCGGTGAACGAGAGGGTCGCGTCCCTGCGCCTTTGGGTCGGGGACAGGTCTCTCACTGTTGTGTCGGCCTACGGGCCGAACAGCAGTGCGGAGTACCCGGCCTTCTTGGAGTGCCTGGGAGGGGTACTGGACAGTGCACCGACCGGGGACTCCGTTGTTCTCCTGGGGGACTTCAACACCCACGTCTGCAACAATGGTGACACCTGGAGAGGGGTGATTGGGAGGAACGGCCTCCCTGATCTGAACCCGAGCGGTGTTCTGTTATTGGACTTCTGTGCTATGCGCAGTTTGTCCATAACGAACACCATGTTCGAGCACAAGGGTGTCCACCAGTGCACGTGGCACCAGGACACCCTAGGACGGAGGTCGGTGATCGACTTTGTTGTCGTGTCATCTGACCTCCGGCTGCGTGTCTTGGACACTCGGGTGAAGAGAGGGGCAGAGCTGTCAACCGATCACCACCTGGTTGTGAGTTGGGTCCGCTGGCGGGGGAGGAAGCCAGAAAGACCTGGCAGGCCCAAGCGCGTAGTGAAGGTCTGTTGGGAACGTCTGGCAGATCCCTCTGTCAGGGGTACCTTCAACTCACACCTCAGGGAGAGCTTCTCCCGGATTCCGGGGGAGGCTGGGGACATAGAGTCCGAATGGGCTCTGTTCTCGGCCTCTATTGTCGATGCGGGCGCCCGTAGCTGTGGTCGTAAGGTCTGTGGTGCCTGTCGCGGCGGCAATCCCCGAACCCGGTGGTGGACACCGGAAGTAAGGGATGCCGTCAGGCTAAAGAAGGAGTCTTATCGGGCCTTATTGGCTCGTGGGACTCCTGAGGCAGCCGACGGGTACCGGCGGGCCAAGCGTGCTGCAGCCCGGGCAGTCGCAGAGGCAAAAACTCGGGTTTGGGAGGAGTTCGGAGAGGCCATGGAGGAGGACTATCGGACGGCCTCAAAGAAATTCTGGCAAACCGTCCGGCGCCTCAGGAGGGGGAAGCAGTGTTTCACCAACACTGTTTACAGTGCGGGTGGGGAGCTGTTGACCTCAACTGGGGATGTTATCGGACGGTGGAAGGAATACTTTGAGGATCTCCTCAATCCCGCCGTCACGTCTTCCGAGGAGGAAGCAGAGGCTGGAGACTTGGAGGCGGACTCACTCATCACCCTGGCTGAAGTCACTGAGGTGGTTGG
Source organism: Paratrypauchen microcephalus (assembly GCA_036785185.1). Classification (NCBI taxonomy): domain Eukaryota; kingdom Metazoa; phylum Chordata; class Actinopteri; order Gobiiformes; family Gobiidae; genus Paratrypauchen; species Paratrypauchen microcephalus. The sequence continues at coordinate 2,989,007 of JAVJIX010000067.1, read as the reverse complement.
AAAGCTCCTCGGTGGCAAGGCCCCGGGGGTGGATGAGATCCGTCCTGAGTATCTCAAGTCTCTGGATGTTGTAGGGCTGTCTTGGCTGACACGTCTCTGCAACATCGCGTGGCGGTCGGGGACAGTACCTCTGGACTGGCAGACCGGGGTGGTGGTCCCTCTGTTTAAGAAGGGGGACCGGAAGGTGTGTTCCAACTATCGGGGAATCACACTCCTCAGCCTTCCCGGTAAGGTCTATTCCAGGGTGCTGGAGAGGAGAATTCGACCGATAGTCGAACCTCGGATTCAGGAGGAGCAGTGTGGTTTTCGTCCCGGCCGGGGAACACTGGACCAGCTCTATACTCTCCATTGGGTGCTCGAGGGTGCATGGGAGTTTGCCCAACCAGTCCACATGTGCTTTGTGGATCTGGAGAAGGCATTCGACCGTGTCCCTCGTGGGGTCCTGTGGAGAGTGCTCTGGGAGTACGGGGTTCGGGGCCCTTTGCTAAGGGCTGTTCGGTCCCTGTATGACCGGAGCAGGAGCTGTGTTCGCATTGCCGGTAGTAAGTCGGACCTGTTTCCGGTGCATGTTGGACTTCGCCAGGGCTGCCCTTTGTCACCGGTTCTGTTCATTATATTTATGGACAGAATTTCTAGGCGCAGTCAGGGGCCGGAGGGGATCTGGTTTGGGAACCACAGGATCTCATCTCTGCTGTTTGCAGATGATGTTGTCCTGATGGCTTCATCAAACCGGGACCTCCAATGTGCACTGGGGCGGTTCGCAGCCGAGTGTGAAGCGGCTGGGATGAGGATCAGCTCCTCCAAATCCGAGGCCATGGTTCTCGACCGGAAAAAGGTGACTTGCCCTCTTCGGGTGGGTGGGGAGTCCTTGCCTCAAGTTGAGGAGTTCAAGTATCTCGGGGTCTTGTTCACGAGTGAGGGGAGGATGGAGCGTGAGATTGACAGGCGGATCGGTGCAGCGTTGGCAGTGATGCGGTCTTTGTACTGGACCGTTGTGGTGAAGTGGGAGCTGAGCCAAAAGGCAAAGCTCTCAATTTACCGGTCAGTCTACGTTCCTACTCTCACCTATGGTCATGAGCTTTGGGTAATGACCGAAAGGACGAGATCGCGGATACAAGCGGCCGAAACGAGTTTCCTCCGCAGAGTGGCTGGGCGCACCCTTAGAGATAGGGTGAGGAGCTCAGTCACACGGGAGGGGCTCCACATTGAGAGGAGCCAGCTGAGGTGGCTTGGGCGTCTGTTCCGGATGCCTCCTGGTCGCCTCCCACCGGGAGGAGGCCCCGGGGAAGACCCAGGACACACTGGAGGGACTATGTGTTCCGGCTGGCCTGGGAACGCCTTGGGGTCCCCCCGGAGGAGCTGGAGGAAGTGTCCGGGGTCAAGGAAGTCTGGGAGTCCCTGCTTAGACTGTTGCCCCCGCGACCCGGCCCCGGATAAGCGGAAGAAGATGGATGGATGGATGGGCCCTTTTAAAGTTGAATGTTTACTACAGATATGGATGAAAGTAGCAGTTAAAATATTGATTATCCATTGATTTGTTTATGCAACACTTTTCATACACTTGTGACTTTTCTCGAGAGGGGTACGTCACCTGCTTGTCTCCATGGAGATTTTATTTCTGTGCCCAGAGTGTTCCACAGCTCGGTATTAATGTTAAACATCTCTGTGAAGAGAAGCAGGTGACGTCACCAGGCCACCAATTTACAAGTCAGATCTACAAGTCAGCTTTTAAGGTTTTTGTTGCGGGAGGAAGTGAAAGTTGCGATAAATAGTTGTGATTTTCCCTTTTTGTAATTAAAATTGAGTGATATTTTGAATACTGAGTTATTACTGACAAAGAATAATACAAGGACACTGAGATCACAGATATGGTCCTAAAACAACCTTGCCAACATCGAAAATAAATGACTACTAGGAGGGGAACTGTTTCGGTCTTTTGCTGTTATTTTTGTGGGCAAATGGCGCCGCAGACATGTTTCTTTGCCATTAGAAGCCGTGTCCCAATTCCCAGAGTGCACAGTTCGGAGCGTGGTTTGAAGGGCATGTGCGTCATTTCTTTTTTGTCCCATGTGCAGTTAACATGCGTTCGCAGACTGCAGTCGTTTCCATGGAAATCGGGGCGTGGATCAAGCGAGTGAAAATGCACGCTTCGCACACTCATATATCCCAGCATGCACCGTGCGCTACTTCTATGGGAGAAAATGGAGTCGGCGGCTGCTTCCTGTAGTTGCGAGACCTGTCTCATTCCGCAGACGGCCATGCGGTCCGCGGAGTGCACTCAGGGCTGAGCAAGTGTGCACCGCCTTGACTGCAGTCTGAGCCCCCTTCAAACCACGCTCCGAACTGGGGACACGGCCACAGTTTCGTTTCGTCACACGGAAGTAAGGCACAAGGAAGTTGGTCGACGTGAGTTCAATACGTCGCTGATGACTGGTCAAAATTGGCAAAATTTGCGGGAAAGTTGCGTTGATTGGTCAAAATTGCAACACCGCCCTGAATTCACGGGGATTGGCTGAAGTTGCGTTGAAGTTGCAAATCGCAACATCGCGAATTCCTGGAGGGTCTGGCAAGGCATTAAAGGTCCCATGGCATGAAATTTTCACTTTCTGAGGTTTTTGAACGTTAATGTGAGCTTCCCTACCCTGTTTAGGCCCCCCCAATGGCTAAAAGTTGCGAAATGTCTAAACTGAGCATTTACGGTCCTTTTCTGCGTTTGAAAAAAAAACTGCTCAAACGGGCGATTCTGAACAAGGCACCTTTGTTACGTAACATCGAAAAAAGAAATGCAAATGCAGTTCCACCACCGTCTGGATGTCCACCCCCTGTCTCTGGAAATCACGCCCAGAGAGTTTGGACCGCGAAGGAGCTACGCAATGCGAAATGCGTTTTTTATTTGCCTGGAGCCACGTGCGAGTGTTTCTAGGCTTGGAAATCCTTTACCCGACCCTCTGGACCTCTGAAACAGCAGTGGTTTAATTTTATTTTCTGTGAAAATGTGTTTTTTTTTTCATTTAAATTCCTCTCCTTTCTCCCTCCGTGCTTAAAACGCAGAAGTGGGAGACAGCACACAGAGCAGCGCTCCAGCAGGCGTATTTGCCCCCCCCCCACCCGCTCCTCTAACCCTATCTGTGTCCTTCTCATTTGCATTCAAGCAACAAGGCCCAGAATGAGTTGTTCAGAGAGAGAGATTCTGACTCTGTGTACATGTGTCTTTCTCATGCACTGAGTGTTGATTTTTGAAGAAGGATTCATTTACAGTATTAGGGAACCATTAAGGCACCATATAAAAGCATCAAGAAGTACCATGTCATGGGACCTTTAAAACGCTTGTTACTGAAGCGTAAGATAAGTTTAAAGCCATACTGTGGAACATCTCAACTAGGATCGGAAGTGGGACCTCCACCCGAAAAGTTACCCACTGCACTTCAAGTTCAAATCATGTGAACACGATTTGAATTTTATGTCTCTATTGAAACTCTGTGTTACTTTAATAATCATTTTGGCAAGTATTGTTGGAGATTACCTTAAAATGTCCAGATTCCAATTTGGGTAATGGGTTTTCAAGATGGTAGCTAGCAAGTTTATGTTAGTAATATTGTAAGTAAGATGTCATCCTACATTATATTTGTACAGTCTAGATCATTTATGTAGTCAGGATAACTCCACCCGCCAAGAAGAGACCTGATAGCACATTTCTGCAGACTTGCACAAGGTCTCAGCTCTCACTCGAGTGGGTAATCAAAGTGCACAGGGCTGTGGAAGCATGGGGGCTCTCGCTACATGTTACACATACGATTTAATGGTTAGCCTGTGCGCTTTTTGCATGTTAGCTGGCAATGCCTCTTTCTTCACTTTTGTAACTAAAGAAAATATACACCGGAAAAGCAGGATTCCCTTGAGAGCTCCTTTACTAATGCTGCACCTGATTTGTATTGAGGGCTTTTCCTTCTAACATGTGCAAAGTCTAGTTGACCAGAGCTATTCTCCATGTCGCTTTGAAAGTCCACATTCTTTCTTCATTGTAGTTTAAATGGAATCTGCTGGTGTATGTCATTGGGGGAGTGCACAGTGTAAGGCCAGGACCCGGTTTTAGCCCTGAGTTTGTGCACTCAGCACTTCTGCAACACACACACACGGCTTCTGTCAACAGGCCTACTCCCTGTTCTCTTACTGCTGTCTTATTACTCAATTTGATCAGTGTTAGAATGTTGTTTCCTCATCACAAACATATCTAGAGTTGTTTTGATTCATTCATTAGGGATGGAACAATAACTGAAATATTGTGATTTCGTATCATCAGACGTCTTACAATAATACCGTGTGTCATCACAATATATGGAATTACAAGTTTATTCCCTTAAATCCATTGTTATGGTGCAGCAACAACAAAAAAATCAGAGAACCAGATAGACCATGATGCTTTGCTCTGTTTCAGTCCAATCCACATGATGAAATCATTATTTGGTTATGACTGACTGGTTTCGTGCGGCTCTTGCCTTCATTCATGTCAAGGTTTGATGTGCTCGGACTGCAAGAGCAAAGGCAAAGAGCCGCACGCGGTGGTTTAATCCTGGTTTACACCTGGTCCAGTCCTGGTTTAGTCCAGGTTTAATCCTGGTCCAGTCCAGGTTTAGACCTGGTCTAGACCTGGTTTAGTCCGCGTTTAGTCCTGGCCTTGTCCCGGTCTGATCCTGGTCTGGTCCTGGTTTAGTTCCAGTTTGGTCCCGCGTATCGGTATCGGCAAATATCGGCATCAGCCGATATCAGCAACATTAATATCAGTATCGGGTAAAATGTTCACATCGGTGCATCCCTAGAAATGTTTAACTGGAACTTGCACAGGCAGTCACCTTGTGATGTCATGTGGTAATACAGGAAGTGCTCCACTGTGTTTTTAAACTTCATACACCTTCACTAGAATCATTTGGCTAATTTCAGCTCTGGAATCGTCAGTCTCAACTGAACAAATTTTAAAGGTAGCTGTTAATTTGAACACTACCACCTTGTGATGTCACAAGTTGGAACACAGCATTTTGACCTTTGGACAAACTTGAAATGGTCATCTTGATTAGCTAAAAAATGTATTAATTTCACAGCCCTAATACAACCATTCACTATCAAATGTCCTAATTTAATAAATAACGATTTTCTAGTATTAATATTGTGTAAATACAGTAATCCCTCGTTTATGGCGGGGGTTAGGTTCCAGAAATAACCCGTAATGAGTGAAATCCGCGAAGTAGGACAACTTTATATTTTACAATTATTATACATGTTTTAAGGCTGTAGAAGCCTGAAAACACTGGAATTGACGTTTTCTCACATTTCTCTCTTGTTTAAACACTCAAAACTTTCGTAGATTTTCAACAAAATGTATTAATAGTGAAGCGTGGGGGCTCCGCTGGAAGCCCCGCCGGATGCGTGAGGAGCGAGGAGACATGAGTCACTGGATCCGCCGGAAGCACCGCGCTCATCCAAAGGCACTCCTGGGACGCCACGTGCACCAACTCCTTGGAGTGCACCCTTGTCGTGGTCAAATCCGTGACAGAGCAGCATGACCGGCGTGAGGCCGTGCGTACACCGGGGCTGCGAGCACACGAGATCGAACCACGGCGCCCGGACCATGCCTCCCCCTCAGGACCGCGTCCTCGCAGCCCGAGCCACAAACCGAACACTCACAAACGAACGCAAGACCGCACGAAACCAGCAAAGAGCCGCACGGGGTGATTTAATCCTGGTTTAGACCTGGTCTAGTCCTGGTTTAGTCCAGGACCAGTCCAGGTTTAGACCTGGTTTAATTCTGGTCTAGATCTAGTTTAGTCCACGTTTAGTCCTGGTCTAGTCCTGGTTTAGTTCTGGTCTAGACCTAGTTTAGTTTGCAGAACACAATGTTACGCTATAAAAAAAAAAAAAAAATCTGGCCTAACACTTGGCCTGAAAAATCTTCTGTATCCATATATTACTGTTTGATAATGTAGTGTGACCCTATAAATAAGAACACATTTGTGAACGACCACAGCTAAACCAGACACAAGTCATCCCGGAGGCATTTTGAGTTATTCACAGATTCTGAAAGTGTAGCTTCTAAGCTTTCCAACAATGTCTTACACATGGAAATCTGAGAACATTTGAAGAATTTTGGCTATTTGAAAGCAGCACATCTGAAAACGACAAGCTGAGAAAAGATCTGCTTGTGGAACAGAAAGAAAGGAACTCATTTGCATGACATTAAGCTAAGCCCTCCCCCATCACTGACATGACTGGTGTGGAGTTTCAGGGCAGGCCAGAATTAGAAGGTACTTTGTTAAAATGGAAACGCTTTTATAACAAAAAAAATCATATAATAATTCAATAATACACAGGATATGTTAAGTTAAAAATCACCAATTTAATACAATACAAAATAATATAGGACACTACACACTCTGGACACATACACACCTTAGTCCTGTTTTAGTCCTGGTCTAGTCCTGGTCTAGTCCTGGTTTATCCTGGTTTAGCCCTGGTTTAGTCCTGTTTTAGTCCTGTACAAACACATACACACACGCTAATGTTGACACAAGGCCCCTGCTTTCACCTAATATCTCCATTTGATGCAGAAATAATATAATAATATGACTCACTCCGTGTTGCTATGTTGTCCGATAATTTGCGTATCTCCACGTGTATGCGCGTATTGCGTATATCTACGGACTTTTGGCAGCTAAATTTGCCGAGCGCATTCTGTACATGAGCTCCGGAGAAACGGACGTGTCTTGAATGTGTCATATGTCCAAGTAGAAGTTAAAAGTCCATTTTCATGTACTTAAAAAATGAAATTTCTCTTGAAATGAAGCGTAAATATTCAAGAGCTCCTCACAGCTGATAGGCGGACAGGCAAAAACACAACGGCGCTACTCGGAACATGATGGGCCAGAACGCAAGTGTGGGAAATGATGGTGATTTATACACTTTCCAAAAAACAAGCCAATTTGAAATAAGAAATGTATGTTTTTAACGTCACTAATGCCGTTATCTGAAACATGGAGTGGCTTCTTCATGATCTCAACTAGCACATTCTGCAAAAAAAACGAAAATCACAAATTTTGAAAAAAATTACTTAAAATTCAATTATCTGGCGTTCACTAATGCCGACATGTGGCGGATTTTATGCTTGAATTCAGTTCAGTTAGCAGTACTACACCAAATTATTTCCATTTCATTTTTTTTTCCAGTTAGGAGGACTTTAATATTTAAAGGACATTTTGTGTTCCAGTCCCCCTTTATGTGAGTCTCTTCCTAATCTGTGTCGGCCATGTCCAAAGCTGTACTTGTTTTGTTTTAAAAGGCGCTCATTTCCTGCTTCATGGTGACTCAGGGATTTTGAGGCAGAGCTGTGGCTGCTCTTTGGGTCAGAGGGAAAAGGCTGGACCAGGTTTGTGTCAGGCCCACGTCTCCTTCTATAAATATGAGCTGTGTCATGACTGCAGCAGGGCCAATGAGAGACTGCAGTGTGATCATTGTTACTCTGTACAACCAGGAAATGCTGTGTTATGGCTGCACCATTTGGAAAGAATAACCAACCAGCATTTTTAGAGATAAACCAATATACTGGGCAGATATTTGCACTTTTTACCATATTGGTAATCAGCCTTAAACTTGCCATATGCTGTTTTTTGTTCTTTGTTCTAATGTTGTTTCCTCAGCACAAACATGACTAGAGTTGTGTTTTGTTTCATTCACACATGTTTAACACACAAATGGTGCATATTTAGCCTGAGTTCTTCTCTCAGACTGAAAACAATCTGTTCTTCCTTGTGATGTCATGTGGTCAAAAATACAGGAAGTGCTCCACACAGAGAGACCTACACACAGAGAGACACACACACAGAGAGACCTACACACACACAGAGAGACCTACACACACACAGAGAGACCTACACACAGAGACCTACACACACACAGAGAGACCTACACACACACAGAGAGACTTACACACACACAGAGAGACCTACACACACACAGAGACCTACACACACACAGAGAGACCTACACACACACAGAGAGACCTACACACAGAGAGACCTACACACACACACAGAGAGACTTACACACACACAGAGACCTACACACACACAGAGAGACCTACACACACACACAGAGACCTACACACACACAGAGAGACCTACACACAGAGAGACCTACACACAGAGAGACACACACACAGAGAGACCTACACACACACACACAGAGACCTACACACACACAGAGAGACCTACACACACACAGAGAGACCTACACACAGAGAGACCTACACACACACAGAGAGACCTACACACACACAGAGAGACCTACACACACACAGAGACCTACACACAGAGAGACCTACACACAGAGAGACCTACACACACACAGAGAGACCTACACACACACAGAGAGACCTACACACACACACACAGAGACCTACACACACACAGAGAGACCTACACACAGAGAGACCTACACACAGAGAGACCTACACACACACAGAGAGACCTACACAGAGAGAGAGAGAGACGGACGCATGCCTAGAGAGACTAACCTCTCATGATGTTGCTGCCAGCATCTGAGAAAATCACTGGACATTTTGTGCACACCATCCAGTCATGAGTTTGGAAAGCCAGTATTGGAATAGGGTCACGGTGTAAACAAGATCTGTGTTAATGATGTTCTTAATACACTGGGGTAACTACAGTATGTAATGGCTCTCAGCGTTTAATATATGGTATTGGCATGGTATGGTACAAATACCATGCCAACTGTATTTAAAGGAGAATTGACGTTTTTTACAATCTGAGCCTTATTTCGGTAATAAAACAAGTTGTTTTACTCACCCATAGCACTTTGGTGTCATATGGAGCACTTCCGGAGATGTTTTAGATTTGCGATAGCTGTAGCGCGAGTTATATAATATATGCCCCGAGCGGTCTCCAAATAACACAAACTTTAGCACTTTTCAAATCATAGAAACTCAATGTCTTGGTCTACA